>JASAND010012872.1:0-21028 GCA_030248195.1 Trissonchulus latispiculum
CAAACGATAACAATTCTAATTCCGACCGTAATTCATGGTTTTATGAGTTTTCTTAACTTTTTTGGCTTTTACTTCATCCGTAACATTACAAATATTATGCGATTGCTTAAAATCCTTCCTGAAACTAAATCAATTTATATCTACTAATCAATTCGGTTTTATGAGTGGACGTTCAACCGTTGTGCAATTATTAGATTGTTTTGAAGATTGGACCAGAAGCGTGGACGAAGGAAAATTTGTAGATGTTGTGTGGTGAATGGACATAGCTAAAGCCTTTGACAGTGTGTCTCATTTGAAACTGTTAACTAAAGTTAGGTCGTTGGGTATTCCAAATACTTTTTCAGTATGGTTGGAAAACTATCTTACAGAAAGAAAACAGTTTGTGCAGATCGGATCTTATAGATCTAATTGTAGAAATGTCACTTCTGGAGTACCTCAAGGAAGTATTTTAGGTCCTATTCTTTTTCTGATATACATAAACGATCTAGTAGAAGTGGTAAATTATAGCTCTCTGAAATTATTTGCAGATGATTCTAAACTTTATCTTAGCTTCACTAAAGATTTTAGTACCCAATATTTGCAACATGATTTAACACAGATAGAATCCTGGTTCCAAGCCATGCAACTACAAGTAGCTGTTCAAAAATGTTCTGTGTTACATATTGGAAGGCAAAATCCTTGCACTCCATATTTTCTTAACAATGAACCGCTAAGTAAAGTAAATAGCATTAAAGATTTAGGTGTGACTGTGACTTGCGATTTAAAAAGCCACATTCATTGCTCAAAGCTAGCTGCCGATGGAAATCGTCTCGTAAATTTAATATTTAAAGGTTTTGTTTCAGGGAACCTAAGTTTTTGATCAAAGTTTTCAACACATATGTTCGTCCGAAGTTAGAGTATGCATCTGAAATTTGGAATCCGCATTACTTAGAAGACATTGACTTAATAGCAAATGTCCAACGAAAATTTACAAAAATGTTACCGGGGATGTCTGCAGTTCCTTATCCGGCTAGACTGGAAAGGCTACATATGACCAGCTTGGAAGAACGCAGAATTGTAAAAGACCTTACTCTCGTTTTTAAGTTACTTAATAATGAGTTAGATATGTTTTCAGATATCTTTTTCGCTTTTCATACAGATTGTATGGTAAGGGGTCATAATTAAGCATGGGTACGAATATCGAATAATTCGCGAATAATTCGATATTCGCGAATACCGCGAATATTCGAATAGTCATTTACTATTCACGAATAGTTAACGAATAATTCGTGAACGAATATTCGAACTATTCGAACGAATATTAGAGTTATTCGAACGAATATTCGAACTTTTCGTTCATTTCTAAGTTAGTATTCATATTCAATATTTAGATGAATTTTCGGACCTTTGTTTGATTCGGCTTTAAAATTTGACTGAACCCACAAATAATGGAATATATTGTGTGTAATCGTGTAATAATTTTACACGCAAGTAAAATTATGTTCCACCGCTAGCATTCCACTATGTTGACCACGTAAAAATCGTGACAATTTGCTGTAGCTATACGCTCCCGAAGGTTTCTATAGCTTATTCATGAACCTTCAGCATTTAAAAATACATTCTAATGTGAATTAAGACTTAGGAACTATCGATTTTAAAATTCGAATATTCGAATAATTCGCGAATAATTCGAATAATTCGAATTATTCGCGAATTTCGAATACTACGAATATTTCGCGAATTACTCGAATAGTACCCCACGAATAGTGACGAATATTCGAATACCAGTTTTACTATTCGTGCCCATGCTTAGTCATAATATGAAACTTTTTTACAAAAGATGCCGTTTGGATGTAAGAAAAAACTTTTTTACTTTACGTGTTGTTCCAATTTGGAACTCACTCCCAAATTCTGATATCAGCAGTCTAAATTCCGATACTTTTAAAAGAAATTTGCAAGATGTTTGTTTTCAGCGGTTTCTTAAAGGCCGAGCATTAGTAGCCAGATAATGGCTCTCTCTACCTTATCATTGCTGCACTACATTGTCGTAATTGCTTTTGATTCTTGCCGTAAAGAAATGGATTGTGCTGGCAATAAACTAAACTTGTTGAGCCAAATCCAAAAAATGTCCCTCGGCCCACATGTCCCTCATATCATGGCACAAAAAGAACTTTTGGCCGATTTTTCAGTTTTGAGAAATCAATGTTAAAAATTTTTGGTCTATATTCAGTCTGTCAGATGTCAGCATGTCGAAAATTTTTTGCTATTTTTTGGCAATTTTGCTAGTTTTGTAAGCTCATGTTAATGAACAGATTATAAGCTTTAAAACGATGTATAAAGCTCTTTCCAACTCCCAAAATTGCGAAAGTCATAGCGTTTCGAAAAATCACCTCAAAAGCGCTACCCAAAAGGATACCTGCACCTTAAGGTGGTGATTCCCTTTGGTTGGTCACATAAAGTTTGCACCAGACATGTGCAGGAGGGGAAGTTCTTGGGGGGGGGGGTGAAGGGCGGCCGAAGGCCGCCGAAAAACCGGAATTTTCCGGTTTATGGGGGGGGGGGGGGTGAGGGACCCCTCTGGGGGGGGGGGGGTGAGCTCAGGTCTGTGAAAACCCCCCCCAAACCCCCCCAAGCACACGTATGGTTTGCACCATTATTACTCATTCATTACTTGGAGTTAAGAAGTAATTTTTATATCCAAATGCAGCTTGACATTTTCTCTTTTTAATGCATGCCACGAAACTAATGTTGCTTTTCTAAAATATTTTAAACACATTTTAGAAGAAGTATAATTTTCCAGAAATTTTTGCAGACTAAAGTAAATTTTTTCGCGAGACATCGGTTATATCATTCGATACCTCCATCAAATAGCTGGAGACCAGTTTTTATTTACTGTGAAATTGCTCTTCGTTATAGAGAAATAAGCTGAAATGCGAGCGTAACCTGTATTTTGCCTACTTTTTCCAAATTTGTCAAGCGATTACTTCAGCGAGAAAACAGCAATCGGGGCAACGAAAAAATCGTCCCTGGGTATACTTGTGCAGATCACATTTGTTCAGTTTGTTCACCTCCAGCTTGCATGGTGAATGCTCCACAATCTTTGGAAAAAATTGGTCGTGACTTTGCAAAAACTATATTTTTTATGATAGCAGCCCACTTGATAGCAGTTGGAAGACGATCATGCGTCGGATAATTTGTCCCTGTGAGACCTTCAGATCGACGCCCTTACTTTGACTTTACGGCTTGCATAGTTCAAGAAATGTTGGATTATTTGATTTCTGCAAATAGGACAAGTTTTCGACGCCAAAACAAGGAAATCGGCTATATCTCACGGTAGAAAAAGCTAGAAACTTGCTTTAAAAAGTAAAAATGTGAAGCACAATGAGATCTTTCGAATGAATGTAGTCGTAACTGTACAGCAGCTGCCAAACATTCAGAAATTGGAAAAAACCACTCTGCCCGGAAATCTCGAATCTTTGAATCGGGATTGCGCGGAGGATGTTAGAACGCCTGAGTGCCTCTGGACTGGGGGTGAGGGTTGTCTTGTCTCACAGGGGACAAACTGTAGCCAGGGGCATCGGTGTGGCTGGCGAAAAAATTGGGGGTGCGTGGGTTTGAAAAAAGTAGGGAGGGGAGGGTATCCCCTCAAATTTATTGACCGACGTTGCCCTGCCCCCATAGGTGTAATTGGGGATGGGGGGTTTGGGGGCATAGTTTCACCGGAAATTTTGGTTGGGGGGGCAAGCTCCGGAAATCTGGTGGTCGACCGCCAAAAAGTGATGGGGAGTACCCCCCCGAAACCCCCCACCCCCAAAATACGGACTTCAGGAAATCCAAAAAAAGGCCAAAAAATGCAATATTTTCTGTATTTTAACGCCTTTTTCGTTAAAACAAGGCTTGTTTTTATCATTTTAGGCGTTTTTACACGGTTTTAAAGCGATTTTAAGCCAAAAATTGAGAAAAAATTTTCAAAAAATGACCATTTTTTGGCAAAATTTAGCTAACCTTTTGGCCCCAAAAAGTGCTGGGGGGAGGGTTCGGGGGGGTAACCAAAAGTGGGGGGAGGGAAAGTCAAAAAGCTGGGTGTGGGGGGGTAAAGTTGGTCGAAGATTTTTGGGGGGGGACACCCCCCCCAACCTCCCCCCCTGGTGAAACCATGGGGGGGGGGGTAACCCTCTCGTTGCCCTGGAACTTTGGGTGTGGGGGGGGGGTAAATCTTGGCCGACCTCCGAAATGTGATTGGGGGTACCCCCCCCAACCCCGCCCCCCCCAGAATTCGGACCTCAGAAAAAATGGCCTAAAAATGCAAAATTTTCTGTAATTTAGCCCTTTTTTATCAAAATAAGGCTTGTTCTCATAGGTGTACCTTGAGAAAACGTTGGGGGAGGGGGTAACCGAATGTAGGGTGGGTGGGGTCTGCCGTTTTGAGCATAGGTGAACCAGGCTACAGTTTGCCCCCTGTGAGACCCCCCCCACGGAGAGGCCAGACCCCCCTCCCCCTCTACCCGACCTCAACTACTCCCCCAAGCCGAGCTCAAACCCCCCTCCCCCCCTAAAATTGGGTCGAAACCAGGTAAAAAATGCAAAATTTTTGAAAAATTTTTTTGCAATTTCTGAAAAATTTTGAAAAAAATTCGAAAAAATGGCTATAAATCACATATAAAGAGCTAAAGATGGTTATTTATAGCAATTAAAAGGTAATATACGCAATTATAAACCACAATCTGGGCTAATTTAGGCATATTTTAGCACAAATTTGTCAATTTTCAAGCCCTATTTTCGCATACGAAAACTATCGACAGAAGCTTTTGAGTATGTTTTATGTACTGTACATCGAAAAAGGAGCATTTTTAGCGAAAAAGACTTGGGTACAGTTTAGGGGGGGTCCCCCTCCCCCAAATTTCGGATTTGGGTGGGGTCCCCCGAGCCAAATTTGGACCTTCTACTCCCCCCCCCAACCCAAACAGGTGGTACACCTATGGTTTTGAGGTGGGGTGGGGTCCGGAAAAATCGAATTTGGGGGGGGGTAAAAAGTTTTTGGTCAAAAATGTAGAAAAAATTCGCAAAGTTGCTACAAAAGCGTTATTTCCAACTAAAAATCAAAAATATATTTCTTCATTTTTGCTCATTTATTCGACAAAACTTGGATTTTTTGAAAAAGTTTCGAATTTATCCAAAAAATTTCGAATTTTTACTAGTTTTGAGGCAAAATTTTCAAAATTTTGAGGGTGGGGTCTGGCAAATTTGGGTGGGTGGGGTCTGGGATTTGGCCATTTGAGGGTGGGGTCTGCCTCCAAACTTTCGAGGGTGGGGTCGGCACTTTACCATCGGGGGGGTGGGGAGCGGGCTTCCCCCCCCCCCCACCCCCCCCCAGGTACACCTATGCTTGTTCTTAACGTTTTAGGCGTTTTTGCACCGGTTTTAAAACGGTTTTAGGTCAAAATTGTAGAAAAATTTTTCAAAAATGACCATTTTTCGACCAAATTTAGCTAACTGTTTGGGTCCAAAAATTGTTGGGGGAGGGTTCGGAGGGGGGTAGCCAAAACTTGGGGGAGGGTAAGTCAAAAAATCTGGGGGGGTAAATTTGGTCAAAAATTCTGGGAGGGATGCCCCCCCCCCCAACCCCCCCACCCCCAAAGGAAACTATGGGTAACCCCCCCAAAAATTTTTGGGGGCCCCCGGCTCCCCCTCCCCAACTGGAGGGGGGGGGGTACTCGCGCCAAAGGCGCGAAAAATTGGGTATTTTTAGGGTAAATTCTGCAAGATTTTTCAAAAACGTCCAAATTTTTGGCTTAAAGTGTTTATTATTGCGAGAAATACACGTTTTTAACGGTTTTATGCATAGGTGAACCAGGCTACAGTTTGCCCCCTGTGAGACCCCCCGCCACGGAGAGCATAGGTGTACCACCTGTTTGGGTTGGGGGGGGAGTAGAAGGTCCAAATTTGGCTCGGGGGACCCCGCCAAAATCCGAAATTTGGGGGAGGGGGACCCCCCCTAAACTGTACCCAAGTTTTTTTAGCTTAAAATGGTCCTTTTTCGATGTACAGTACATAAAACGTACTGAAAAGCTTCTGTCAATAGCATTCGTATGCGAAAATAGGGCTTGAAAATTGACAAATTTGTGCTAAAATATGCCTAAATTACGCCAGATTGTGAATTATAATTGCGTATATTACCTTTTAATTGCTATAAATAACTATCTTTAGCTGTTTATAGCTGATTTACATCCATTTTTGCGAATGTTTATCAAAAATTTTCAGAAATTGCAAAAAATTTTTTCAAAAATTTTGCATTTTTTACTTGGTTTGGACCCCGTTTTAGGGGGGAGGGGGGATTGAGCTCGGCTGGGGGGGGAGTAGTTGAGGTCGGGTAGGGGGGAGGGGGGTCTGGCCTCTCCGTGGGGGGGGGGTGTCAGAGGGGGTAAACTGTAGCCTGGTTCACCTATGACGGAGGCCAGACACCCCTCCCCCCCTACCCGACCCCAACTACTCCCCCCAAGCCGACTCAAACCCCCCTCACCCCCTAAAATTGGGTCCAAACCAGGTAAAAAATGCAAAATTTTTGAAAAGTTTTTGCAATTTCTGAAAATTTTTGAAAAAAATTCGAAAAAATGGCTATAAATCACATATAAAGAGCTAAAGATGCTAAAGAGCTACTGATGTGCTCTATAACGTGGGCTAGTCGGATTTTCGCTAGGTCACACGGTTGAGAAATAGTGACCATCTTTTTTCCCCCCACACTTTTTGCACCAGAGGGGAGAAAAACAACGGTGTGCTTTTTTGCCGGCAGTTTCGTTTTTTGATTTAAGCAAAAATAACGACTAATTGTTTACTCATTTGAACTGTTATACCCCCCAATTGACCTTCCGCTGCCGAAAAGAGCCATATGACCTGCCCCTGTGGAGGAATGCTGGCAAATATTCCCAGGGGGGTAAATCATGCAGATAACAAGAAAATTAGGGTCCATAAACAATATATATTTTTGTGATATTATGAACTGTGGACATTCCAGAGAGTTTCACAAGTGTGGATATGCAAAAGACTCCACCCGAGATGGATGACCCCTGAACACTTTTGTGCGATTTTGCCACCCATCATAAATAAAACACTCAATTTCTTGCGGGTTAATATTGCAAAATGGTGTATTTTATCATTGCAAGTTAACACAAAAGGCGATTAACTTATAAATTACCGGAAAAAATAAGATTTTGTAGACCAAAAATCTTAATTTCCTAGCAATGTTGGCTCATTACTAAGTTTGGCATTTACGATGGATAATACTAAGCCTGGCTGCCGGCAACGAGTTTTTAGAAGTAGATATTGCGTTTTATGCCTTTAAATGCCATTTATCTCCTGCTATGGTGGTAAAGGAACAAAATTTGGTGCCATCTTTTTTCCCCACCCCCCATCTTTTTCCCCCACTTGTGGGGGGAAAAAAGATGGTCTATATTGAGGCTAGCCTACTAGAAGTACAACCGAATGCTGATTTTACTGGCGGTATAGAAAGTACAGGCCAAGCCCTACATGCTGGTATATAAAGCGTCTGGCTAGCTACAGTCTGTAGCGAGTAATAACCTTATTTCGAAAATCGTTGTTTTTCCCCCCTCTGACTATAGTCGACCACCCACGACAAAACAGTCGCAAATGCGACCCTCGGACAACTCCGGACCAAAATTGAAATTTTTGCTGGTACTCACTATGGACTTTGCGCAGCTACCCCATATTTATCCATGTGGATGTAACTCTAAGCTATCCAACAATATATTGGATTCCATGCCATGTCTTCTGGCTTCGCCACCGGCGGGTGATGGAAGAAAAATCACTATCAACTTTTTGTAAAATGCCTCTGGGGCAACCGCTAGGGCAAAACTAATGCCAAATTCGAGCTCAGCGACCCTAGAAACCTATATAGCGCATATTTTAGGTATATATATACCTGAACCGCCTTCTGGCCATAGGTGTACCTTGAGAAAACGTTGGGGGTGGGGTCAGCCGTTTTGCGATGGGGTGGGGTCCGGAAAAATCGAATTGGGGGAGGTAAAAAATTTTTTGGTAAAAAATTTAGAAAAATTTGCAAATTTGCTAAAAAAGCGTCATGTCCAACTAAAAATCAAAAATATATATTTCTTTATTTTTGCTCATTTATTCGAAAAAACTTGGATTTTTTGCAAAAATTTTGAGGGTGGGGTCTGGCAAATTTGGGTGGGTGGGGTCTGTGATTTGGCCAGTTGGGGGTGGGGTCTGCCTCCAAAATTTCGAGGGTGGGGTCGGCACTTTTCCATTTGGGGGGAGGGGTTCCAGGTATATACACCTTATGCTTCTGGCAGACCGTCCGGCCGATGGACCCGGTCCGGACCCAGGGGGTGGTCAGGACAGCCGCGTAGCCAGGGGAGGGGTATGGGGGGAATTTATAAGTGTACCACCTGTTTGGGTTGGGGAGGGGAGTAAAAAGTCCAAATCTGGCTTGGGGGGGCCGAAAAAATCGGAAATTTTGAAACAACTGTACCCAACTTTTTTTTCAGCTGGCCCTTTGTCCCTTTTTTGACATAAAATCTACTATTTTCGACATAAATCTACTAAAAAATGACTCGTATTGCATTTTACAACCTATTTTTTAGCTTTCCTAACTATTTCCAGCCAATTTTTTCAGAAAATTTTTGTAAAATTCCAGACAATTTTGCAAAACTGGCATTTTTTCTTGTTTGGACCCCATTTTAGAGGGGGAGGGGGTCTGAGCTCGGCTTGGGGGGGAGTAGTCGAGGTCGGGAATGGGGGGTCTGGCCTTCTCGTGGGGGGAGCTCTCATAGGGGGTAAACTCTAGCCTGGTACACCTATGGGGGAATTCCCCCCTAGCTTACTTCTAGGCCAAAGTTATGTTAGGCTCGGCTAAGTTAGGCTCGCAAAGTTAGGCTCGGCTCACCGAAAATGGGGGGGCATATTTTTTGGCAAATTGTTTGGTTTTTTGTGTAAAAAATGCTAAAAATGGCTAAAAAATAACTAAATTTTGGAGTTTTTTAAGCTAAAATAGCGGAAATTTAGGTAAAAATCCGACGAAGCCGGAAAATTGTTTGAAAATTTAGGCTAAAAATGGTAAACATGGCAATTTTTGGGGTTATGGTGGGAGGTCGGAATTTATGGGGGGCTCCTCGAATAGGGTGGGGAAGGTCGCCGAATGGGGGGGCCCCACGGCCCCCCAGTAGAAGTAAGCCAGCCCCCCCCCCCGAAATTGTGTTGCTCCCCAGGAATTTTTCCTGCCACGTGTATAAACTTTATATTTTGGTGTATAAACAAGCACCGCGCCTCAAATGTTATTGTAATTTCAACGAATGCTCTGTAAGAATTCCAGGAAGGTCATGAAATATAGAAAAATTTCTCAGCTTCTGGGGGGCTCCGCCCCAAGACCACCCGAAAAAAATTTATATAGATTCCCCCTCCGAAATTTTTTTCTGGTTACGCTAGTGGGTCAGGATCACCTATACTGGGCAAAAGCTACCTAAAGAGAAAGACTAATGCCAAATTTGAATTCTACGCACCGAGAAACCTTTAACAACAGGCGTGTTTTTAGGATTCTGGGACCTTGAAATAAAATTTTCCCCGACCCAGGTCACGTGACCCTGTGGCCATGGGCCATGGCTACGTGGCAATGTGACCACTCCAGATGCGAAATTACTCCACCAAATTGTTTGTTCTGTGCTTGCTAGAGCAACAGAACACAAAATAAGTGGATTTCTAGCTTCCTGATATCAATAATTAAGGTCAAGCATATTGGCCTGGGTACCCACCTTGGTCCAGGGGGCCGAGAACCAAAATTCTAAGTCCAGCCTGCGCAAAAGAAACTTGGGGGGTCCAATTTTTTACATAATAACACTATGGCCTATGCTCTATTTATGCATGAAAGAACAATTTCCTAGCTGTATCCATCCTGAGATCAGATCCGGTGGTGATTTTGTTTTTGTAAACAACTGATTTTTTGTGAATTCGTTCACAAAAAATCTCAAAAATTTTTTTATTACGTACTTACGCTACACAAGGACTATCGGTATGAAATTTGCACCATATGTAAAGGGGGTCACTACCGTTCCATACGCACCAAAAGTTTTTCGATAGGACTTCATTTGCGAAATTGCCAGCAAAAATTCGATTTTTGATTTTTTGTGAACATTAGTAAGTCAATCGATAGTGAACAGGTTCATGCATAGGTGTGTTGGGGGACCCCTCCCCCCAATGGAGGGGTCGCGGGCTCCCCTAAAAATTTTTCCAACCCCCCCCCAAATCGGCCTTCGGCTGACCCCCCCCCACCATAAAACTTTTCAAACCCCTACCTAAATTTTTGAAAAATTTTCTCTAAACTTTCGAAATTTTTTAAAAAATTACCAAAAAATAGCGAAACATTGCTAAAATTCGCTTAAATACCTCTCAAATCGTTAAAAATAGTTGAAAATTGAGAAAATTTTTCAGCTTTTTAACGAAAAACCCGATTTTTTCCGGCCGCCGCGAAACTGTTTCTTACCCCTCCCCCCATATCGACTTTTTTCGACTCCCCCTCCCCCTTTTTTTGCCAGACCCCCTCCCTACTTTTTTCAAACCCCCACCCCCACTTTTTTCGCCAGCCACACCTATGGGTTCATGGTTTTGCTAACAAGATAATAATAAGTATATAAAGTTTACCACCATAAGGCATGTGAAAAATCAGTGTGCTAGAATATGTACCACCAGCGCAAGAGAAAAACTCCACGTAGAAAGTAGGTCTGAAAAATGACAATTTTCAAAGTTCATTTTTTCCGGGCAAGTTAGGTATTTATCATTCGAAAACTTTCCTGGTATCATTCGAAAACTCTTGGCCTGGGGATTTCAAAAATGTAAATATTAGCTTTTAATTCCTTACCGTTAATTAGTTATGCCTAATTAAGCATTTTGAAAACACGCAAACACCTTATGTATAGGCGCATATTATCCTCTCCGAGCTGCCCCATGATACACCGCCTTAATTTTTTTTCATTCACTCCTGCATAATTTCATTTTAGCATTACCTCTTTGTTTGTTCTTTGGAATGGTATTATGGACAGTTGGCCCCGTCGTGGTAGTATCTGGTGTTGGATGCTGGTTAACGTTCAAGTTGGTTCGAGAGTTCATGCCAATATTGATCAAGGCTGAATTGTTTGGCGTAGATCAGTGCAAGAGAAAAGATGTTTTGCGGAAAGTGTGAGTTTATTACTGTGAGGCAAGCAATTTTGCTCATTTCGTGAAATCGGCTTCAGTTGCAGTATCGGCAAAATATTATTGATTTTCAGAATTATATATATTTGCTGAATGTATATATAAATAAATAATGTATATCATAGGGGTCGCGGCAGCGACCCCTATAATATGTGTCAAAAGTCCCTGGAGACAGTGTAAAATAAGCTGCGCAAAATCCTGCGCATATTTCATGCGCAAACTGTAGAGCACATCGAGTTTAGTATATATGTCTGGGACCACTAGCGTAGCCAGAAAAAAATTTCGGAGGGGGGCAAGCCAAAAATTTTTCAGAAATTGGTGCTGAATCGGAACCTGTGGATGCCGGTTTCAAGTGGAAGCTGCTATTTTGGTGGTATTTTGGAGGAAAATTAGCGCCGCAGGCGAAATTTTTTGGAAATATCTATCAAAATTCTCATTTAGTGTTAAAATTTTCTCTTTCGCCTCCGATTTCGGGGGGGGCATGCCCCCCTCGCCCCCCCTGGCTACGCGCCTGTCTGGGACAGACATGGGCAGACTGGATTTCCACAGCCTACTGGCAGCAGCTTTGCTTAGTCAATTGAAGCCGGCAGAAAAATCCTTAGTTTGGACAAGTTTACAATTTGCACGCTACATGCAGTGGCGCATATAGAAAACTTTTTCGCGGGGGGCTGACGCGTACCTTAGAAAAATTTCGGGGATCTGGGGATCGAAGCTCCCCAGAAGTTGACAAATTTTTGGAAATAATAAGGTTTGAAATTCAAAAATAGGCGTATACGTGTTTAAACAAAAATCTTGTAAATTTCTCTCCGACGGCCGAAATTCGCCAAAAGTTTAGCGAATTTCGCGTAGATTTTAGCGAAGTTCACTAACTTTTTACGAAGTTCGCGAAGATATTAGCGAAATTCCTTTAAACTTCACTAAGATCATCGCCAAATTCTCTAAAATCTGGGCGAAATTATGCGAAGTTCGCTAAAGTTTAGCGTGTTTCTTGTTTTGAGCTATTCTGTAGAAGGAAGATACGTAGATCAAATTTGGCATTTTTGGGTTATGCATGGGCTACTCGAGGTGGGGAGATCGTTGATTGAGAGAGGGGTGGGGCCAGTGGCGCACATATGTAGTAAATTATTCCATTGGGGGCGGGCCTCAGAAAAATTAGGGGTGTTTGGGGACTGGGGGCTTCGCCCCAAAAGTTGAAAAATTGAGATCTGAGAAAAATCTGAGAATAAGGTTTGAAAAGCAAAAATAAGCAAAATTTGAGTAAATTTCGCGCCGCAAGCGAAAAAATTTTGAAATCTTCAATAAGGTTAAAAGTTTGAAATTTATGTCCGCGCGGAACGCTGACAATAAACATTTACCTTTACGTCAGGAGATCGGCAAGGTCAGAGTCGGTCGTCTACAATGGCCTCGACTGTTGCGTAGTCCTTATTACTCTTCCCTCGGGCGTAGTCCTTATTACTCTTCCCTTATTATATTGGGCATTCTTGGCTTGGCGCGCATCGCGCGCCCTGCGTAGTCTTCGTAGTCGACGCACTTCGCGCGCCTTGCGTACTCCTTTACATTGGCTTGCGTAGTAAGTGAGTCCAGCTTATACAGTCCAGCGGAGTGTAGGCTATGCCGACCTGTGGTTATGTCCGGTTTCGGGGTGGCGCAGCCGCCCCCGCTGCCTCCCTCCCTAAGTCCGCCCCTAGGTGGGGTGGGTGCTGCGGCATCCCCCCAGTTAGAATATATAATCCAGAGATAGAATATAAGTCAGGTGTACACAATTAGTTAGTTTCGTCTGTTACTTTTTTCTGTGTAAGTCACGCTTGAACAAGCACTTTTAGTCTAACTCACAAACTGAACGATCTGGGCATTTCCAGCCGGTGACGTTTGGTTTTTCTGAGAGTAGTATATGTGTTAATGAACCTTTTTGACAATTTTCCGCTGCCCGGCCGGCCACCTGTGCGGCCGGCCAAATGTGGCCTGACCGCTAAGATGTCCAAAAAGGCCAATTTTGTGTCACGGCTACAGGGCTCAGGGAACAAGCTAGAGAGACGCGCTTGTTGCATAAGAAACTTTGGGATGGGTAGCGTGTCATAACGAGGGCGATTTTCGATATCTGTCCAGGATCGTTAAGGCGGCCGGCCCAAAGTTTCTCCGGCCAAATAACCATTTTCGGAAGTCCCGACTCCACAGAAAATAGTCAAAATAGGCATAAATATGCAGTTTTGGGCCATCTAGTGGAACGCATTAGACTTGCTGTAAACAGCTAAACATATGAAACTTGGTGATAATTGTGTCTGTAGTAAGGGGGAACTGTAGCTGTGTTAGTTGGTGAACTCTCTAGCTTCCATCGTGCTGTATCTGCTGTCCCAAACACAGCACCGTCGATAACAAGTTATTAGTTTGTCACTGGTATTTGAAATTCGGCATACAGATAGTTTGGGACATGACAAACGTATAGATAAGTTGCGTATACTTATTACGATGTTACTATATTTGCGCTGCAGTAGAGTGTTGCAGAAGTACAGCACGGCCTATTAGTAACTACAGATAACTGGCAATTCTCTGAAATTGTGTAGGCAAGTGCAGAATAGTATTGGAAATCTTGCCGTACAAGTCTCCTTTTTTGGCAGTGACGTTTGTGTCTAGTTGCACTGCAGTAGAGTGCTGCTGAAGTATATACAGCACGGCCTATAACTAGCTACACAAAAGTTGCATCGTTCGAAACTTTGCGTATTAGTGCGGCAGAGCATTAGAAACCGTGCAGTATAGGCTTCCTTCACTTACAGTAAAGTTTGCATCTTGTTGCGCTGCAGTAGAGTGATGCTGAAGTACAGCACGGCCTAATACTAGCAACAGATAAATAGCAATCGCCTGAAATTCTACAGGCAAGTGCAGAATAGCATTAGAAATCGTGCCCTACAAGTCTCCTTCTTTGGCAGTGACGTTTGCGTCTGGTTGCGCTGCAGTAGAGTGTTGCTGAAGTACAGTATGGCTTATAACAAACTACAGATAACTTTCTGCAACTTTCTAAAATGGGTTTTTCTGCCCAAATTAAGAAAAATGGAGAAATTGGTACTTTTCAAGCTTCTTTGTTCTATGGCTTGGTTGACTATTAATTATTGGGGGAATTTTTAAAGTTTCTTTCATAAAGCTTTAACATTTTTGCTTAAGTTTTACTGAGAACCTTAAAAATGAAATAGGACACGAATAAAAATGCTCCGATGGAGCATGAAAAATGCAATATGGTTGACACTGGGTTTTAAGCGGACAGAGGGCTGGGTTTTAAAACGTGTATGGGAAGGGTAGGTTGTAAATGCCAGGACTAGGTTAAAAGCGCACTAATATGGACCAGCTTAACCACTGAAGCTGAACCACCCATATTCGCGGGGACGCATGCTCCACTCCGCATTTGACCTTTATTGCCTTAAGTTCTAAATTCGTCAGCTTTCCAGGCGAGCTTGCTGACTTTGAAGTATTAGGCTTTACATACTTCAAGCGTTTTATAGTGAGCTGCCAGAGCAGAATTTGTGACACAAGTTTTTACTGTATATATGTTGTATTAATTGTTGCATTTTATGCATTAATTAAATTAATTAAGTTGCATATTATGTATTACGAGCACAACTTACATACTCAGTTGTTGCAGACGCAGAGTTATGCTCACGAATTGGTAAACTGTTACTGAAGAACTTCCTTCAGCATCATTGAGTCGGGGCAGTTTCCTCGAATATGGGTTGTACAGCGAAGCTGGTCCATATTAAAGTCTGACACAAAAATAATTTAATAATAATAATAATAAATAAATAAGTTAATTTTTTGCGACGTTCGCAAACTCTGCAAACTTCGCGAAGCAAGTGACATATCGCTAAATTCAGAGAAGTTCGCGAAAAAGTTAGCGAACTTCTCGAAATCGTTAGCTAACTAATCCGAGGGGTTTATCCAGATCTACCAAAAATTGGCAGAAAAATTTTAAAACTTAATTTGGACTCAAGATTTGGTGTCTTCGCGAAGTTCGCTAAAGTTTAGCGAAGTTCGCATCTTTTCGCGAAATTTGCCAAGATTTTAGCGAATTTCGCGTGGATTTTAGGGGAGTTCGCCAACTTTTTGCGAAGTTCGCGAAGATTTTAGCGAAATTCCTTTAAACTTCCCTAAGATCTTGGCGAATTTCGCGAAAATATGCGAACTTCGCGAAGACACCAAATCTTGAGTCCAAATTAGATTTTAGAATTCTTCTACCAATTTTTAGTAGATATATATGGAGAAAACCCCTCAATTTAACTAGCTAACGAATTCGCTAAGTTCGCTAACTTTTTCGCGAACTTCTCTGAATTTAGCGAAATGTCTCTTGCTTTGCGAAGAACTTCGCAAAAAATTAACTTTGTTTTGAGCTATACTGTATATATTTTCGGAATCATTGCAGCGAGATAAACATTTTTATAAAATTTAATTTCTTTTTCGGTTTTTCGGGGAATTTTTTCGGACCGTTCAAGCTATTCAGCTTATTATTTCAGAAAAATTTTCCCGTCCGAAGACGCATCGATTGACACAAGAACGAAAAAATCTGTTGAGAAATAAGCATTTATTCCAAAATTTCGTTTTTCCGTTTCCTTTGATGTTTGCCGCTTTTTGCAACTTTAACTGGTTATTACGCGCGACTCGCTCAACGGAAAATTTTTCAATTAGATTTTCAGGACCGCCTAGGCGCCCGCTTTCACCTGATACCTAGTTTTTTTGAAAAATACCACTTTTTGACCAAAATTTCGGCAAAGCAGATTTAGCAAAAGTGAATAAAAATAACATAATCATAAAATTCATGCTGAGCTGAATACAAAGATATAAAGCTTTTGTTGCTACGACTTATATTGCGCCAGCAATGAATTTTTAAACAATATCCCTTATTTCAGCTGGTTTTGCTAGTTTACACTGCTTGAATCAAATCACGACGGCAACATCAAAGAGAGCCAAAACCAGCGAAAAAAGAGATATTGTTTAAAAATTCATTGCTGGCGCAATATGAGTCGTAGCAACGAAAGCTTTATATCGTTGGATTCAGCTCAGCATGAATTTTATGATTATGTTATTTTTATTCACTTTTGCTAGCTTTGCCGAAATTTTTGGTCAAAAAGTGGAATTTTTAAAAAATCTACTTTCAAAATTTGAAATACCACCACATATATCAGGTGAAAGCGGGCGCCTAGGCGGTCCTGAAAATCTAATTGAAAAAATTTTTCGTTGAGCGAGTCGCGAGTAATAACCAGTCAAAGTTGCAAAAAGCGGCAAACATCAAAGGAAATGGAAAAACGAAATTTTGGAATAAAATGATCATTTCGTGCGTCTTCGGACGGGAAAAGTTGTCTGAAAGAATGAGCTGAATAGCTTGAATGGTCCAAAAAAATTACCCGAAAAAACGATATTTTAAAATTTTTGAAATTTTAAAAATTTTTGAATTTTATAAAAATGTTTGTCTGGCTGCAAGGATTCCGAAAATATATGGTTTTATGGGGTTACGACGTATATTTAGTTCACAGGAGGCCTTACAGATTTTGTACACCCATTTTTGTGTCAGACTTTAGTGCGCTTTTAACCTAGTCCTCTGTCCGCTTAAAACCCAGTTTTCATGCTCCATCGGAGCATTTTTATTCTTGTATACGTATATACGTAATGGATAGTTATAGAATTTTTGTTTTAGTCCTGAACCAATGGGTGCAGTGACTGCTACTGCGTATTTAATGCTGATGTTTATACTAATTCCGTTCCCATTCTACGGAGCTTTGGTGGATGACTCTCCTGCTTTTCCACATAATAAAGTCAGTGCAACGTTTTACTTCAAAACACATTGAAATTTTGTGCAATGAAAGGATTGATTTTTGCGCTTTTGTTATGTCCTAGTGCTATGTTTATTTTGCCGCAATTGTCAAACAGTTGCGTCTTTCACCTCCTAACCCTATTATGATGGTAGTTTGACTGGTTTGAGACCACGTTATCTTCGCTAAGGTTAGGAGCGACGCCTTCAAAAACATGATCACAAAAAAGATTTCACTAATTTGGCAGTCAGATTTGCTCCTCTCTTTTGTAGTTTGTTTATTTCTTTACAGTTTGTAGAATTTGTGGCTGGACTCCTCTCTATTTGTTGTATGATCTTCCTGGGATTTGGAGATGATGTACTGGATTTACGATGGCGTCATAAGTTGCTGCTGCCATCTCTGGCTTCCCTTCCACTGCTTATGGTCTACGCAGCTAACATTAACTCCACCACAATTATGCTGCCGAAGATATTGGTTGGACTTTTAGGAAATAGCATTAATTTAGGTATTCTTTCTTATACATATATAATCTTATTTATATAACAACAGTTTGCTTTGAATCATAGTGTAACGTCCAGTTGGCTGGAGCACAGTTAAATCGACTGTTCAATGGGATTGGAGTTTGTGGAGACGAGGATGCGAACAGCTTTGCAATCTTTTATCGGATACGCAGTAAGTTGCCTTAAGAGATTCGGCCACCTGTTGTGCGAGTAGTTATGTCTTAACTGTACTAAATGGGTCGGGGGTTGGTTTCGCCATAGTGTGACGAAAAATTCAGCTGTTAGCCAGCCAAATGCTATTTTCATGCGCATGAAAACATTAATTTGTCTCTGTTTTCTTCCATTGTATGCTCAGATATTCTGTTTTTAGGAATTCTGTATTATATTTACATGGGTATGTTGGCTGTGTTCTGTACAAATGCCATTAACATTTTGGCTGGTGTAAATGGACTTGAAGTGGGACAGTCATTGGTTATTGCTGGATCGATTATTCTGTTCAATGTGATTCAATTATTTAGTGAGTTGGAAATCAGTATTTTTTGTAACGTCATATATTCTAAGTACGTATATAAATCTGGTATATAGTTTCAGGGTATTTTTTAAGGATTTTTTCCGGTGGGGGGAGCTTCCCAGGGGGCCCCCCCCGGGCCCGGGGAGGGGAGATTTTTTGCAAAATGAGCCAAAAAAATGGTATTTTTGGCGTATTTTGCATGATGAAACTCAATAACTGCTCAAAATGCCAGGATTTAAGCTAAAACTAGCTATTTTCACGGAAAAATCTCCGGCGAAGCCGGAAAATTTTTGAAAATTGGCCTATTTTTGGCACAAATTTGGGCCTCCAAAAAATTTCGGAGGGGGGAAGCAAAAATCCCGGGAGGGGGCGATTTCGGGGGGGGGAGGCATTTTCGGGGATGGGAAGGTCAATTTCGGGCGGGGGGGGCCGCCCCGCCCCCCCCCTGTAAAAAATACCCTGAGTTTTCTAACTAATTTTGCAATTTTTCCTTCAATACTAACCCCTTGTTGCTGGCTTATTCTTACTGGAGGGAGGATTTTCAATCAGAGACCTCAACCCATTCAAAGAGCCAATATGAATCCTCACCTCCCCGTAAACCAAAATATTTTTCACATTACTGTTTCTACTTCAGTCTTCAAAACTTTTTTCGGCTTTGCCATTCGGTGGATTTACCAAACCCCATACGAGAAGCAACCTCACATTTTCCCAAACTTTCATTTGCTCTCCTGATTTTTTAAGAAGTTTGCATTATTTTGTCTTGAAAATCTAAACACCTTTTTGGTTTCTTAGATTTCAGCTATTTTCAGCGATTTCTGTTGCTTCTTAACCATATAAGCCTTGGTTTACATTAGTGGGGGGGGCATCCCCTTCCCCCACTCAGTCCCACCCCTTTTTGGGCTTCCCCTCCACTCACGCTAGGGTGCTTAAACATTTTCAAGTTTTTAGACTGCTTATCATGATTTTCAAGCATTTTCCGGCTTTGGAGGAATTGTTTGTTAAAAAATCATCTATTTTGATTCTAAAACTTACTTTTTGAGTACTTTTTAGCTTAGTTATAGCAGTTCGTGTGAAAATCAGGCTATTTATTTTATACTGAAGTTTTAGAAATTTAGCTTATTTTATCCGCCACAACTGCTCTCTCCCATCACTCACCCCTCCCCCAACTTATTTTTGCCTAAAATAAACCTAGTAAACGCCAAAGCTGTACGTAATCTATAGCTAAAAGCACCCAAAATTTGGTGGGGAGGGAGTGCCAATAAAATTGGGGAACACGAAATTATGTACTCCAGTAAGACAAGTTCTAGCTCCTAGGATTTGCCACCGAGTCTCATTGTTGCATAATTTTCGGGTTTTCTCTGTTGCAGGAGTATCCTCGCAACTTTGGTATCATTATTTCTCCTTGTACCTACTGCTGCCTTACATAGCTACCAATGTGCCTTTGCTTTATTATAACTGGTATGGAGTTGTATTAGCGTTTTGTTGCTGTTAGCATGGATCGGTGCAGTATCATACTGTCCTGGCATTTTTAGGATTTTGTAACTGAGGGAAGGCAAGATCTAAATTTTTAGTAAAACAATTAACATTTTTTGGGTAAATTGCTGTTTTAAGCTTAAAATTAGCTTTTAAGTTAATAAATTAGCGAAATATGTGAGAAGACTTTGATTATTTGACTTCGAAGAAATAATTTTTCGACACTTTTGGGCGACCGAAATGGGCGGCTCCGAAAACTATTGCACCCAGCTGCTCCTACCTTTCTAAAAATGTCAGCTCTCATGAATTAATGATTTGCGACTAAAACAAGTACGAGTATGAGAAGTAATTTTGAATTAGGAAATCTTTACAATTGGTGAATTTCGGATACTTACGTATATGAGTGGAAGGGTTGAGTCTGTATGGAAGAACTTAGAACGCGATAATTTTCCTAAATTTGACACTGTTAATAATTGTGATTTGTATGCTCGGTTCCGGTAGTTGTTTCTTTTCTGCCATTGATTTCCAATTTCTGTCTTTGACGAGTCGAGACACATTTTCCTTTTTACAAAGCTAGTGCGAGCATTTGCAGAAAAATTTGAAAGACCCTAATTTACTCAATTCTTGGAGTTAAGCGATAATTTTGATATCATTTTAAAGCTTAGAATTTTCTTGTTACAATTAGGTAGGTCGGTAGAGTACAGCTGTCTCATTTCAACTATGCGCTTGAACATGTGTTAACAGGAAAACAATTTTTAAATACGGATTTCTTAAAGTTAGGGTAAGCCAACGAAAAGCGAGCACTTCAAGCTTTAAAAGTAATATCTTCCCGAGGGCTACTTTTCTGAAATTGTTAAATGCACGGTTTTTTTGGGCAAAAGCTCAAAGAAGCTTGCCCACTGAAAATTTGACCACAGAGGTAAAAGAAGTGAACATTTCATTACGGTTTTATTGCCAATTTCAAAATCCTCAATTTTTCTGGGGCTGCCGCCCCCCCGGTCTTCCCTGCCGGGGTTCCTGTGTCACTGCTGCAATTATAATTTGATTAGCTTTACTTCACTCCACTTACTGTCTATTTCTAAATAATATGTCTCCTCGAAATGTTGCAAAATTTCTTTATAAAAAAGATGGAATGTATTTATAGAAAAATGCAACTGCAGAAAATCGAAACTATGACTCAAAACATGTGCAAAGATACCAAAATTTGAAAAATTCGTTTAGCTTCTGGGGGGCTAGCCCCACAGACCCCCTGCTGTTGTTTTAATATGTTTTAACATGTATAAGAACCCTGTATTGTATAAAAACTAAGATTGCTTAAGGCACATCTAACGAAAACGACCTCAAATTCGATGGTATGGAATAAATCACGTTATTAATTAGAGCAAAAGTTAAACTTAAGGTTAAAAATCGCTTAGCACAATTTTGTAATTTTGCCGACCGATCTCTAAATTTGCCCACTCAATCCTAAGTTTGCCCACTAAAATGCCCACTGGCCGTTTTTGAAAAAAAACCCTGGTTTAATGTTCAAGTAAGCTCAAGATTTTGAGAAAAATGTAAAA
>JASAND010012874.1:0-14759 GCA_030248195.1 Trissonchulus latispiculum
TGGTTTCTCCAGTAGTTTCTACTAAATATTTTAGTAGCATTTACTGGATTTGGGTTGTTCAACTTACTGGATTTTCCAGTAATTTGTACTGGATCCAGTATTAAATTGCACCAAACTCCTACAATGTGTCGAAACACAAAAATACTGGATTTTCCTAGTAACATCTACTGTACTCCTGAAATACCCCGAGCACCAAAAATACTGGATTTTCCAGTAATTTCTACTGGTTTCTCCAGTAATATCTACTGTACTCATGAAATACCCCGAGCACCAAAAATACTGGATTTTCCAGTAATTTCTTCTGGTTTTGCCAGTAATATCTCCTGGATTACTAAAATACTCCGGTCACCAAAAATATATACTGGAGTCTTAAAATGTAGCGAAACACAAAAGTAGTGGTTTCCTCAGTAACTGATTGATACTGGTGATATATCTACTGTATATACTCGTAAAACACTCTGAACACGGATGAAATATTGGGTAAGTCATCAGCGAATTCCTAAATTATGTTTGTGTGAAATATTCGTTAGAAACAATGTCAAATTATCTTATGAATAATGATACTAAATTCAAATCTTAGCTACTTCGGTAGTTTTTCAAGATGGAGTCACTTTATGAGAAGTTGGGGTTGAGGAGTGTCTTGGTTATCAGTTAGTGAAGTTGGTTGGGTTTGGGCTTCCGTATTTACATTTGGCAGCTGAGACTTGGTATTGTGATTTGGGTAGTTTGATTTTGTTCGGCGAATTATTTGTACGGTGCTACCTTACGTTTTGTGAAAGTGTTACTTTATAATTTGATGTAAATTCTAAGATTAAAGTATCGTGTGAATTCTGCTGATTTTAATTAGGGTTTCATTGGATAGGCACGAGGAGGAGCGGTAGGCATACACTACCGATTGTGAACCTGCAGCTAAGTAGTCAAGTCTCGTTTATTAATCATGAAGTATCAGCACAGACAGTAACTTTCTTTTTACATTTGGGTGATAAACCATTAAGTTTCGTAGAAAAACCATTGTACACATTCTGAATTTGTGCTCGAGAAAAAAAGTTGGATTTCTATCTCCCAGAGACAGGAGTAGCAACAGATCCATCCAGTACACGCAGCAGATTCAAATTTTCGAGTTTCGGTACACTCGCGGACAGGGGTAGGAGTAGGAACAGTGTAATGTGTGAGTTGTGATGTGTGAGTTGTGTGTAATTTTAGTGAGTTTATTTGAATGTGAGATTTTAGTAAGAGTGGTAATTTTAATGTGAAAAGTGCCTTTTGTAAAAGTGTGTGAATTTGTATTGAAATAAGGTTGAAATCTAATATCCGTTACGTTAAAATGCGCTATGTTTTATTCAGCCCACTTAGCGACTAGGTGGCGCTGCTGAGCTAGCCTTGTGGAAGCGCATAGTCGGGTCTGCAAGAGGGTCTCAAAAATCAACCAATCCCGTTCCACCAACACACGTCTAAACTAGTCCTTTCAGCCTTCATTTTAAAAACTAGTCAGTCTTGTCTAAATTTTCTTAGCGTGCGGCCGTGTCTACTTCTGTGGCCTTACCTTTCAAGAGTGTATATTTTGCCTTTCAACTTGGACCCACGGGGTAACGTAAGTCATTGATTGTTTTTATTTTCTGTTGCAGGCTCCGAGGCGACCTCGCGGGTCGATCTAAATTTATTAGTGGTGCGTTAAGGTGTTTTATTTGCTTTTTAATTAATAACTAACAATGCTGTTTACTTTTAGAAGGGGTCTATTATGTCATGTCATTTAGTTTAGTCAGCCGCGACGGCTTAGGGAATATTATTTAAGATAGTAGTTTTCACAAAGGGTTGAAATAATTTTTGGGTTGAATCTGTGTACGTAAATTGTCTTTTATCTGTATCTAAATTTCATTCATGTCCTGTTTAACTGTAGTTATTTCTTAGAATGTATACTTGTTTGAATTTTTCCCTGTTTTTGTAAGCCTTATTGATGAATGTTCTATTGTCAAAATTTCTTATACCAGTCTGTGTAATTTGTGTTTTCAGTTACAGTTTTAGGTCTCTTCCCTTAGGTTTCAGTTTCAGTGAAATCTTATGGTAGAAGTAATCATTCCTTGCTCACTTGTTTATACTTCTAGAAAAACCTACATAGGCTTTACCCAATTTTTTAAAACCACGATTTCCGCATTTTATACAACTAATTGCTAATAAAGTGTTTGTTGAGTGCTCAAAGAAAATAATCAGGGTGTCAGTCAAGGACATATGCGACAAACATTTGCATAAAATTGAGCAAAACTCGTGACCAAAAAATTTACCCTCTTAATTAATGGGAAACTTGGCTTATTACCTCTTCATGAATAGTAAAACGGGGTTATGCGTGCGCGGGCCGCGGTCATAAAGTGCGGGCTGCGGGCCGGGGCCGGGCTGAAAAAATCGGCCCGCATACAGCTCTGGTTCAACATCGACTAAAGCATAAAATTATTGCCATAGAATTACAGAAAGAAGCCGAATAACTTTGTTATTTTCAAATGGAATCAGTTTCCATTTCTTAGCTTCTTAGACCGTTATTTTCTATCTTTCTTATCTTTGCGCCATCCCTCCCCAGATATTATGTACGCGCTTCTGCAGCCAATTTTTGTCCCTTTTGCCAGCCGAGCAGGCAAACCGTTTCCCGCTATTTCCGAGAGGGGGCGGCACCAGTCAGGTGAACGACTAATGTTGTCTTGGGCGGTCTGCGGCGGTTTTGCACCAATAACGGTATGGTAATTAATACGAGGGGATCATGTTTCTGTCCTTGACCTTTGCTTCTTCGCCTCTTGACGACGATCTGTGGAAAGCGCCACTTACAGGCCACGTGCTCTGGCTTCTTAGACGCTGAGCCCAAGCGAAAAACAAAATTCGTTAGGAAAACTCACATTTTAATTCATCATTTAATATTGTATTGCGGAGGCAAATGTAGTGGGGGTGGGGAAAATTCGATTGGAAGTGTGAGCGAGAAGCGCCCCCGTCTGGCGAAGCTGCAGTCCTGGGGGGGGGTTGGCGAACCGAAGATCAAGAACACAAACATGATCCTCAAATAAGCAACCATACGGTTCTTGGTGGAAAAGCACCGCAGTCACGCCCAAGACATCAGTAGTCTTTCATCAGGCCGCTGCTGACCCATTTGGTAGTAACAGCTGTGATGGCAAAAATGGCCTATGTCAACTGAGAAATTATAGGGTCAGTCAACGTATCAGAACTATGACGAAACCACAGTACTCCAATATCGGATTTGTGATTAGTGCTTTGTAGCCGGTTTCGTAATATAATGGTTTGTACAGATTGTGAGGCATATATATAGTCTGAAAGAATGAAAGATACCGTATCTCCTAACTCTTTGTTTGCAGCGACAAACTTTTTATTCTGATTGAGAAACAAATGACAATGCAATAATGTGGTAACAACTTTTAGACAACCATAAACGTAAGACCGATTCATGCCCCAACGGAGCAACAGAAAACCGGAAAAAATTTCAAATATAATTTTAACTCAAAATTGTGCTGTTGTTGTTTCCGGTGTAAAACTGTGATTGCTCAGAGTGCAAAACTACCCGATTAGCTAAAGTCAAATTTGTTTCATCATTTATGAAGATTTTCACGAAAAGAATACGAAACACAAGGAATATTTCACACCGGTTTTGTTCAGTTTTCCTTATACTAAAATATTCAGTAACTTCCTGACTCTATGGTAAAAAGTTTTGCAAAAACTTTTAACTCTGGAGAAATAGTCCATTTTTAAATACAGTTAACATTATTTTCGTTAGTTTCACCATTTCTCCCCGTCTACCGTAGCCCTCAGCTAATCAGAAGCGTGGATTATATAAACAACGGAAAGATGAATTTCTTTCTCCGTTTCTCCCTTCTCCGCTAGTCTGTTGCTTCGTATACAATATTTATATCAATACAATATCAACAATGTTCATATTTACAATATCAACAATATATATTTGTCTGATCTAGTTTCCAAATGTTGAAAGTGGTTGAAATGCTTCTGTCTTTGGGGCAATGGACGGAACAATTTTTCGAAACAACACAAAAGAAACGGAAATCTCCAAGGGCCTTATCAAGAAAGGGTAGAGTAGAGTAGAGCAGAGTAGAGTGGAGTACACAGGTGGACAAGGGGGGGGGGGAAGGGGGAGAAATTCCCCCCCTCGGCGAAGTCGCCCACAAGGGGTCGCGAAATTGCTCCCACAAGGGGTAAGCAAATTGGCCACAAGGGGTCAGAAAATTGCCCAAAAATTAGGTTTTACGACTAAAATTTCCAAAAATTTTCCGGCTTCGCCGGAATTTTTGACTTAAAATTACTATTTCTGGCTAAAAAAACGTCGAAAAAACGCGTTTTGGCTAAAAAATCGCTGTTTTTTGTTAAAAAAAATGGCAAAAATCGCTTAAAAATCGCTTTAAAAAGTTCCCCTAGGAAAAATCGCTCTCGCAAGGGGTACCCAAATTTGCTTCCACAAGGGTCAGTGAAGTTTGACCTCCCGTTCAGGTATGGTGGAGTAGTGTTAAAATTAACTCTTCATTGAATGCGGGGAGTTAATTTTAGCTCTGCGCGTTTTAACTCTTTAACCCTACAGTTAAAAACTACATGCTTAAAAAGAGTTAAAAATAGCAGAGCTAAAATTAACTCTGCATTCATAAAAGGAGTTAATTTTAACTGTATCCCACTCTACTCCAGCTCCAGTTCAGCGAGTAAGCTAAGCAGTAGACAGTGAATAGGAGGTATGATTCCCTTCCACTATGGAGTTACTCAGAAAGATTCAGTTAGGTTATCTTCGGAAGCGTTATCGGTGATATACTAACTCTGCGCTGAACAGGGGAGACTTCTTTGAAGCTTCCTCTGCATAGAAATCAACAATAATTAAGTAGCTTTGGCTTAGAGCAGGAATAGGCATGGCGGGTGAAAAATGTCCTTCCGTGCTTGCTTCTGCTGCTTAGTCGGCCAAATTTGTATCTAATACCCTGTACGTCCAATTCAGCAATAGGAGTAGGTCGAAATGAACCATATGATTATTTTTAGATTCATCTTGTTTTTTCCTACTTTCCTATCTGAGTTCTCGGCCTTCCCTCCGACTCCTTTCTGCAGCCAATTCTTTTTCCCTTTTGCCATTCCGAGGGGGGATTAGACTTCCGCCATCCTAGTCGCCGTTGATCTGCGGGGGCAGCCTCTGTTGGCAAGCACAACACAGGTTGCCCTGGGGGCGACTGAAATAACCGTACGTCAGAACTGCTTGGGGGTCATGTTTTCTATCCTTGACCTTCGCCCCTCCGTCTCTTTTCCATCTTTCAGAACGGACCACGGAGGGCAGCATTCAATAGGCCTCAATGAGTGCCTGACAAATGCTGGGCACCTTGCTAAAAAACCCTACTCCAGCTTCCTTGAAGAAATGATCTGGCCACGCTGAAAGTCGATTGACATAAATATCCTGACTACGACAACAAAAATCAATCCTATTATCAAGCAAGCAGATGTTATCATTGTCATATGTAAACTTTTGTATATACTCGTAAATCAGATTAATTTTTGAAGAACTTTTCAGGAAAAACAATATATTTAATATTATATCATTTTAAAGTTGTATGTTTTAATCTGGAAGTTTCCCGCTGCGCATAATGTTATTTTAAGGGCAGCCTTTTGTTTGACAAAAACCTATATTCAAATTTTCAACAAAATGGGAGTAAAAGCCCTGTTCGGTTCCCTCAATGATCCCTTCATGGAAAACTCATTTTAAAATTTTTTAAAATGATAAATTGAACAAAAATATGTTCGAGTCGAAACTCGAAGGCAACCGTTCAAAAATGTTGAAAAGTGTGGAGCCTACCGAGATTTATAGCAATGAATCTATTAAATAACGAGTTGGTAGTACGACCAAAAAATGTGTCTACAAACTTTAACCGTTTATAGCAGATTAGCCTTCGGAGTAGAATTGTCAGGAACTGGAGATTTCCGGAATTCCGGGTTTTATTTACGGAAAATTTAAAACTTGTTTTTCGCCCAACTTTTGTCGCAATCAAAATTTTGTTTACAAGACCGAATAGACCTAGTACGACTGCATATTTCTGCTTTTATAAGCTTTTCACGAAAATACACCCTATTTCCGAAATTACGGATTTTTAAAATTATCGGATTTTAGAAATTTCTCCAAAACTCACAAGATGGATATCATTCGAAAAGTCTTGACGAGCTAAACAACTTTTGTAATAGAACGAACTTTTGGAAATGCACTGAGTTTTCGGAATTTGCGAAAACCCGAATTTTCGGATTCTAAAGATTTTCTTCAATACCCTTCCATATGGATGTCATTTGAAAGCTCTTGATGAGCTGGACAACTTGTGTACGGCCTTTCGTCACGGAAATGAGCCCACTTCGAGGAATTCAGGAAAGACTCCCTAGCTAGTGTCAAATCGGGCTTCGTACATTCCGGGAATTTTCAGACATGGTTTCTATTACCAAAGCTGTTCTAGAAGATAAACTTCTACAAAAACCTCTAGTTTTCCGTAAATGAAACCGGGAATTCCGGGGTAAATAATTAATGTTAATTAAATCTGCCTTTGCATTTTAATCTCTGCTTAATCCGCGGGTTTTGGCTGGGGTTAAACTTCTTTGAGAAAGGTCGGAGGGAGTTAAACAGAGTTAAATTTAATCCGTTCATGAAAAGATCAGTGTTAAAATTAACTCCGCCAATTTTTAACTCTTGCAGTGATTCTTGAAAAGAGCAGAGTTGGACAGTTAATTTTAACACTCTTCACAGATGAGAGTAACGTTTTTAACTATCTCTAACTCGTAGGGTTAAAATTTACTTTTCTAACCCTTTCATAAGAAGGATCGAGTTAATTTTAACTCTACTCTACCCTTCCCTGAAAAGACTCCAAGGTTGATATAGGAATTTGTGTGAAGCAATACTGAACTATGCTATTTTAAGCAGTAAGAAATCGAAATAGTAACGTAAGTTTAGCCAAAATACACTAGGCGCCAACTTCATGGTTGTGGCGCTGTCGGTACTGTAGTTCCTTCCGCTCAGTGAAAGGACGCAGATGCGAGCCTAAAATCTTAGGTGCCAATGAAGTGGTAGATAGAATCTCTTGTAATATTTAAATTCTGAATTCTTAGAATTTAATTTTTCTGAGAGTATACAGATGAGATGTAAGCTTAATGCACGTCGAAATTAGTTTTAATATAATATTTTGTACTGGATTTTTCATTCTAAATATTTTGCAACTGCTGTCAGGCTTTGCCACAGTCTCCCAGAAACTGTGAGTGGGAGGGGGGATAGTTAAGTACTGTAATGAATGAAGGGGGAGGGGTGGGGTACGCGCATAGTTTCCCTGGAACTTTGGGTCTGGGGGGGGGGGTAAATCTTGGCTGACCTCCAAAATGTGATGGGGAGTACCCCTCCCCCAACCCCCCCCCCAGAATTCGGACCTCAGAAATTTCGAAAAATGGCCAAAAAATGCAAAATTTGCTGTAATTTAGCCCTTTTTTCATCAAAATAAGGCTTGTTCTTAACGTTTTAGGTGTTTTTGCACCGTTTTAAAGCGATTTTAGGTCAGAGTTTTAGAAAAATTTTTCAAAAAATGACCATTTTTCGACCAAATTTAGCTAACTTTTTGGGTCCAAAAATCGTTGGGGGGGGGGGGTTCGGGGGAGGGTATCCAAAAGTTGGGGGAGGGTATGTCAAAAAATCGGGGTTGGGGGGGGGAGGGTAAAATCGGTCGAAAAGTTTTGGGGGGATAGGCCCCGCCCCCCCCCCCCCCCACCCCCCAAAGGAAACTATGGGTACGCGTACCTCCTTCCCCCAGCCATTTTTCCAAGTCACTCCCCAAAAATGTTTGGGGGCCTCTGGCTGAGTCGCGCGAAAATTTACCAAAAATCCGGTGCTTTTAGGATAAATGTTTCGAAAAAGTTCAAAAAATTCCGAAATTTCGGCTTTAGGTGCTTATTGTTGCGAGAAATGCACGTTTTTAACTGTTTTATAGACATTTTGACTCAAGATCTGTGTTTTTTTTTCGTCGAAACTTTTTGCGAACTTTTACGCAGTCCTCCAAAAGTTTTTGCGGAATTTCGCAAAAAATTGGGAAATTCTTATTTTTTAGTATTTTAAAGATAACTAATGAATTTTAGTAATTCAGGTGTATTTAAACTCATTTTTAACATTTAACGCATAGTATAACCAAGCTACAACTATTTTTCGAAAGTCGAAGCATGTGTATGTGTGTTTTACAAGTATATAAGCTGAATAGTGAAGAGACGCGGGGGTCTGGGGGCGGAGCCCCCAGAAGCTGAGAAAATTTTGTAAAACCGAGGAAAATCCTTAGTTGGAAATTCTCAAAAGTTTAGTTTCGACAGTCAGTAAAATCCTAAAATATAAGCAAACTGCTAATAGGCTAATACTTGTTTAAAATTATGGTTTAGCAAATTTTTCAAGACTAAAAAAAAGAATTTCATTACGTAGCTGTCGCTAGGCATTCTAACTCGGCTGATTGAAAGGTGTATATATACGTATATATACAGAAATACGCGCCGAAGGCGCGAAAATTTTTTGCAAATTTTCTTCAAAAAGTATCTGAAACACGTTTATTTTTCATTGGAGACAACTGAAAATTTCTGCTCAAGGACAAAAATTTTTGCGGAACTTTACGCAGAGCTCCGAAAAAAGTTGCGGAATTTTCAAAAAAAGTGCGGAATTTCGCAGTTTTTTTCGCAAAAAAAACACAGCTCAAGATTGGCCTTATTTTTGGACATAGATAATGTTGGCAAGTTTTCGAGTTTGAATACCCTGTCTAATGTCTAATCATAGATGTGTGTGCCACCTGTTTGGGTTGGGGGTGGGGTAGAATAACTGAAGAAGGTCCAAATTTGGCTCGGAGGACCCCACCAAAATCCGAAATTTGGGGGGGGAGGACCCCCCTAAGCTGTACCCAAGTTTTTTAAGCACGTTTGAGCCAGGTTACAGGTGTGGCTGGGAAAAGTGGGGGTGGGGGTTTGAAAAAGGGCTACAGTTACCCCCCTGTGAGACCCGCCCCCCGTCCACGAGAAGGCCAGACCCCACTCTCCCTCCTCTATACCCGACCTTGACTACTCCAAATCCTCCTATGGCAAGCTCAGACCACCCTCCCCCTCAAATCAAAACGGGGTTCAAACAAGAGAAAAAATGCAAAATGTTTGCAAAAAGTTTTGCAATTTTCAAAAATTTTTTGAAAAAATTTCGGCTAGAAATAGTTAAAAACGCGAAGAAAATAGGTGTCATTTTCAGAATGTCAAAAAATGGACAGGAGTGAAGGAGGGTAGTAACGGCCCAAAATGGGTATATTAAGGGTAAATTTTGCAAAATTTTTCAGAAATGTCCAAATTTTTGGCTTAAATTGTTTATCATTGCGAGATATATATATTAGGGATCGACCGGATATCCAGATCCGGATCCGGCAAAAAACCCATCCGGATCCGGATCTTTTTTGCAGTTAACGAACCAAAGGAAATTTATTACTAAAACTTAAGTATAAATGCCTGAGAAGTGCTATAAATTAATTTCTAGAAGCGATTTTTCGTGCTAAGAGTGTGGCTTTTACTGGGGGCTACCGCCCCCATACCCCCGTATATCTTAATATTCAACTCAACCGGAATAAGTAGACTCTGATATTTTGTTAACTAATTTTTATGCATGAGTTATGGTAAATGAATTTCTATATAGCAAGCTTAACAAAAAAATCACCCGAAATTTTAACAAAAAAATCACCCCACCCTGACTCACAGGAAAGTCGCAGAGACCCAATTTTTTGCATGGTGATAGCCACACATCTCGACATTACAGCCTGTGAGTTTGAGCCCCTAGGCCCTCTCTATGCGTTCAGGGCAGACCTTTAAGTGAGGGAACCCAAAAGTGACCTCAAAAACGTTCATGACCGAAGTTCGAATTTCGGCTGCTATTTACTATGGGAAAACCCTAGGCAACCCATGTTGTACATATGACATGTCCTGACTGTGGGCTATCGATACATATATAGAAGTTCCCAGTCGGACCTCTGAGCCGTCCTGGGGTCATATATAGGTGTAATTGGGGGGAGGTTTGGGGGGGGGGTAACCCCCCGCAGCCATTTTTACAAACCACCCCCAAAAATTTTTGGAGGCCCCCGGCCCCCCCCCACAACTGGGAGGGGGGGGGTTTAGTCGCGCCGAAGGCGCGAAAAATTGGCCAAAAAATCGGGTATTTTTAGGGAAAATTTTGCAAAATTTTTCAAAAATGTCCAAATTTTTGGCTTAGTGTTCATTATTGCGTGAAATACACGTTTTCAAAAGTTTTATGGACTTTCTGACTCAATATTGACCCTATTTTGGAGTTAGAAACATGCTGGCAATCAAGTTTTCGAGTGTAAAGGCCCTGTCTAATGTTAAAATTAGTTAATGGTTGAATGTTTTTTGGCATTAGCAATGGCTGAAAATGCGATTTTTGGCATAAAAATTGAAAAACGTTTTGGGGGAGGTCTAAAAAGGGGGGCCGCCCCCAAAATTTGGGGGGAGGGGGCCTCCCCCAACCCAAATCCCCGTTACACCTATGCCTGGGGTGGGTGAGTTTTTTGTTAAAATTTTAACAAATAAAAAATCATTTTTATGTTTCGTTACTGAAGTCAGAACAGCAGCTAGAGCAAAACTAACGTCAAAATCGAACTCAGCGACCTCGAAAACCCTTATATACGTTGTTTTTGAGGTTGCCTGACACTTCTGGGAGTCCAACCTGGTAACCAGCCGGGTCTGGACCGTCCGACGGTAAACGTGATCCCAGAAGTCAGTATCAGCCCATAGGTACCTAAAAACTATGTAATGCCAGATTTGAATTCAGCGCCCTCGAAAACCCCCTAGGACATGTTTTTATAGCCACTTAGAACTGTCCAGTTGGTACCTGGAGGGTCCGGACGGGTCCGGCAGTGGTCACGTGACCGTGGGTCATACCCCAGCAACATACCAAGTTCTGAGTTTCTCTGCCAAAATGCCTGGAAATAGGTTATAATCACTCACAAACACGAAAAACAACGTTTTAGCCTTTAAAACGGCACGAGCCACCAGACTTCCTACTGGACGCTGTCAGGGGCCATCAGTGACCACTAAGACTTCGGCGGGGTCAGTTGCCTTAGTTGGAGCACTAGGTTAGCGGTTTGGGGTTCTAAATACGTTATTTAGTCCGCTCTATCCAAAACTGATGAGAAAAAAGTAGCTAGCTACTCTCTGTGATCCCATCCGCCGCTGATTTTTTTGTTAACGGGTGATTTTTTGTTAAACCTTTAACAAAAAATCACACATTTTCGTCTACTGCTACTTACTGGTAGGTCGTAGAGCAACAAGACTGGGGTGGTTCTAAAGCTTAGCCCAAGGCCTATCCATGGGCCCTCAAAGTAATTGATTTGGTTTAGTTTTGCGAAAGTTCCAGCCAAAAAACCGAATTTTGATTTTTTTGTTAAGCTTGCTATACATTTGCTTATTTTTTTGCAAATTAGCGTATAATAAATTGGTTTCCATGAGTAGTTTTTGTAAGACATCTATACACAAAATTGAACAAAGTTTGCAATTATCAGACTCCTTGACGTGTTGGGTTTTCCCAATTTTAACTTGTGCTTTTCTGAATTTTTAAGCGATGCTTTTAATAAAATGTTTTCTCGGTAGTAGCAAATTTGATTTCTTCTTACAGCGTTTAACCATACGTATATTGCTAAATTATTAGAAACGTAAGCTTAACCGACTTGGAAATTCAAAAAATTTAACTTTAGTGAAATTTGTAAGATGGTTCCGAGTATCATAGGGGTCGCGGTAGCGACCCCTATAATATGAGTGAAAATGGTCGAATGACCGTGTAAAACAAGGCTGCGCAGAAGCTGCGCAGATCCTGCGCAGATTATGTGCGCAAAAAATTGTACGTGTCGAGTTTAGTATGTGTGCGAAGTTTCATCCCCGTACCACTTTCCGTGAAAAAGTTACGCCAAAAATCGCTTACGAGAGTGATGTTTTTTTCCGGTTCTCCGCTTTGACGTCTGGTAAGGGGGTTTTGTAGCTTGAATAACTACAGATAGAAAAATTTTTGCCTATGAAACCCATATATATTCTTGTAGTACAAATCAAAAATAAGAAAATAAGCTAGTTTTTATGCCTCCCAGAGCCGGAAAAAATTTTTGGCTGGGGGCCAAAGTCGGCCAAAACGCTAAAATGGCCAAAAAGTATGCTTCAAAGGCGCCGTAATAAGTCAGACTGGGCTATATATGGGGCAATACTGCCTATATGGCTGAATAGGACACATATCAGGGTCGTTCAATTGCTATATGATTTTCCGGCCCTGAGCGTAATTTTTGGGTACTGGCCTGCCAAAGTTGGTGAATTTTGGGTCCAACTTTGAACTTGGTTTTTTCGCTTATTTTGCGACCTGGAAGCCTCAAATCTTGCATACAAAGGTTTTTGCGGACGGAGAATCGATTCCCGCTATCAGTTTTTCTGCCCGACTGACCCAAGTTGCTGGGCTGGTTCCACTTTGTCGTCTGGAGGGTCATGTCGGCAACCGTTTCCTGGAGGTCCATACTAGGCTCTACTTGGCCTCTCAAAACTTTCTCTATAGGGGTTTTCTGGTGCGCCCAGCTCATTTCCGGTGTCCGTTTTGCTGTACAACGCACCCATGTTGCTGGGCTGGCTCCACTTGACCGTCTGAGGGGTCAGGTCGGTAAGGGGTCAGGTGGTCCAAAATGAAATTTTTCAAAAGTGGTCAAATTTGGTACCAAATGAAAGCCCTAAGCGAGCTGAGCAACTTTTGTCATAGAACTGCATGCTCAAAGTGGCTGTAGAGTGCTGTGGTGGGGTGGGGTGGGGACTTAGGCGATTTTCGGTCAAAAATGAAATTTTTCAAACGTGGTCAAATTTGGTACCAAATGAAAGCCCTAAGCGAGCTGAGCAACTTTTGTCATAGAACTGCATGCTCAAAGTGGCTGTAGAGTGCTGTGGTGGGGTGGGGTGGGGACTTAGGTGATTTTCGGTCAAAAATGAAATTTTTCAAAAGTGGTCAAATTTGGTACCAAATGAAAGCCCTAAGTGAGCTGAGCAACTTTTGTCATAGAACTGCATGCTCAAAGTGGCTGTAGAGTGCTGTGGTGGGGTGGAGTGGGGACTTAGGCGATTTTCGGTCAAAAATGAAATTTTTCAAAAGTGGTCAAATTTGGTACCAAATGAAAGCCCTAAGTGAGCTGAGCAACTTTTGTCATAGAACTGCATGCTCAAAGTGGCTGTAGAGTGCTGTGGTGGGGTGGGGTGGGGACTTAGGCGATTTTCGGTCAAAAATGAAATTTTTCAAAAGTGGTCAAATTTGGAACCAAATGAAAGCCCTAAGTGAGCTGAGCAACTGTTGTCATAGAACTGCATGTTCAAAGTGGCTGTAGAGTGCTGTGGTGGGGTGGGGTGGGGACTTAGGCGATTTTCGGTCAAAAATGAAATTTTTCAAAAGTGGTCAAATTTGGTACCAAATGAAAGCCCTAAGTGAGCTGAGCAACTGTTGTCATAGAACTGCATGTTCAAAGTGGCTGTAGAGTGCTGTGGTGGGGTGGGGTGGGGACATAGGCGATTTTCGGTCAAATGTGAAATTTTTCAAAAGTGGTCAAATTTGGTACCAAATGAAAGCCCTAAGTGAGCTGAGCAACTTTTGTCATAGAATTGCATGCTCAAAGTGGCTGTAGCGTGCTGTGGTGGGGTGGGGTGGGGACGTAAGTGATTTTGGGTCAAATGTGAAATTTTCGAAAAGTGGTCAAAATAGAATCTGCTTGCGCATGGTGTTCGGAAATATATTATGTTGGTTCTTTTTTGCGCATACATATGTAAAAGAATGGAAAACAAGAACCAAAAATGCTCCTTCGTCGCATGTAAAATACATATGAGTACTCTCAGGCAGGTTGTACAAAGACGGAAACTAGCCTGTAAAATGCATATGAGTGGCGTTGAGGTTGTAAATTAAGGGAAACAAGTTGCAACGGCTTAACATATGAGCCTGTCCTATAACGAGGCTCATATTGGCGTCACAGTGCAGCCATCTTAAAGATCATCAGGTCATCATATTAAAGAAAAAACGAATGAATAGACATAACATGTTAACATTGTGGCTTGAAAGAAATGGACAGAAAAGTGAACTGCGACACCTCAAGTTTACTGTACATATGCAAGCTGATGTTCCCCGAAACACCATGGCACCTACTATTTCCGGAAGCACTATAGTACACCTACTGTATTCTCGGAACACTATGACACACTACTCTCACATATATACGTAATGCTTTCCCCACATGGCTCTGAGTCAGAGCGCAGAGTGGCATGCCGTATAATGCGTATGCACAGTATAATGTCTTAGCGACAAGATGTGTGAAGGACAATTTTGTAATGAAAAGCTTTACGTGCTATTTATATGAAAGTCAAATTTCGACAAATTATATTATGACATACGCCAATATGAGCCTCGTTATAGGACAGGCTCATATGTTAAGCCGTTGCAACTTGTTTCCCTTAATTTACAACCTCAACGCCACTCATATGCATTTTACAGGCTAGTTTCCGTCTTTGTACAACCTGCCTGAGAGTACTCATATGTATTTTACATGCGACGAAGGAGCATTTTTGGTTCTTGTATAAATAGACAGCAAATTTAAAGCTTTTTACGAGAATGTATATATTCACGCCGTTTTAAAAATGAATACTGAGTACATAAATAGATAAATACAGGCATACGTAAGTCGGGCTGACTACTT
>JASAND010012875.1:0-25651 GCA_030248195.1 Trissonchulus latispiculum
ACAGAAATTGGAACTAATCATTTTGAGGCCAATTATCACAAATTAAAGCTAATTATCAGAAAAGAGCCTAATTATCACGAGGCTAACCATCAGAAATTGAAGTTAATTACAGACATTGAAGCTAATTAGTTTGAGGCTAATTATCAAAATTTGAAGCTGATTATCACAAATGGAGATTAATTATCATGAGGCTAATTTTCAGAAACGCAAGCTAATTATACGAGGCTAATTATCAAAAAATGAAGCTAATTATAAAAAACTGAAGCTAATTACGTTACGGCTAATTATTTAAAATTGAAGCTAATTATCAGAAAGGAAGGAAAGAAAGGAATTATCTGAATTATTTTGAGGCTTATTCTCAGAAATGGAACCTGATTATTGGAAATGGAACCTAATTATCATTAGGCTATCCATCAGAATTTGAAGGACTAGTTATCAGCAATTGAAGCTGCCTATCAAAAACTGAAGCTAAGTTTCGCGAGGTTAATTATCAAACTCTGAAGCTAATTATCAAAAACAGAAGCTAATTATCGTGAGGCTAATTACTTAAAATTGAAGCTAACTATAAGAAATTAAAGCTAATTTTCACAAATGGAGCCTAATTATCATGAGGCTAATTATCAGAAACTTAAGCTAACTATAGGAGGCTAGTAATCAGAAATTGAAGCAAATTATCAAAAACTGAAGCTAAGTTTCGCGAGGCTAATTAGCAAAAACTGAAGCTAATTATCAGAAACTTAAGCTAAGTATAGGAGGCTAATTATCAGAAATTGAAGCTAATTATCGTGAGGATAATTTTTATAAAGTGCAGGTAATTATCGGAAATGGAACCTAATTATCATGAGCCTAACTATCAGAAATTGAAGTTAGATATTAAAAATTGAGGTTAATTATCAGAAATTGAAGCTAATTGACGCGAGGCTAATTATCAGAGACTTAAGCTAAGTATAGGAGGCCAATTATCAGAAATTGAAGCTAATTATCAAAAACTGAAGCTAAGTTTCGCGAGGCAAATTATCAAACTCTGAAGCTAGTTATCAGAAATTTAAGCTAATTACGTGACGCTAATGGAGTCCAATTGTCCGGTACCGAACCTAGTTGTCGTGACTCAAAGTATCAAAAATTGAAGCCAATTATCAGACATTGCTGCTAATTACGTTGAGGCTAATTGAAGCTAATTAGCAAAAACTGAAGCTAATTGTCACGAGGCTAATTATTTTAAATTGAAGCTAATTATCAGAAAGGAAGCCTAAATTATTTTGAGGCTTATTCTCAGAAATGGAACCTCATTTTTGAAGTTGAAGCTAAATTATCTTGAATGGTAATTATCGGATATTGAAGCTAATTTTCGCGAGGCAAATTATCAAACTTTGAGGTTAATTATCGGAAATGGAAGCTAATTGACGCGAGGCTAATTAAAGCTAATTATCTTGGGGCTCATTATCACAAACTGAAGTTAATTACAGAAATTGGAGCTAATCATTTTGAGGCCAATTATCACAAATTAAAGCTAATTATCAGAAAAGAGCCTAATCATCACTGGGCTAACTATCAAAAATTGAAGTTAATTAAAGAAATTGAAGCTAATTAGTTTGATGCTAATTATCAAAATTTGAAGCTGATTATCAGAAATGGAGATTAATTATCATGACGCTAATTTTCAGAAACGTAAGCTAATTATAGGAGGCTAATAATAAAAAAATGAAGCTAATTATAAAAAACTGAAGCCAAGTATCAAAAACTGAAGCTAATTACGTTAAGGCTAATTATTTAAAATTTAAGCTAATTATCAGAAAGGAAGGAAAGAAAGGAATTATCTGAATTATTTTGAGGCTTATCCTCAGAAATGGAACCTGATTATTGGAAATGGAACCTAATTATCATTAGGCTATCTATCAGAATTTGAAGGACTAGTTATCAGCAATTGAAGCTGCCTATCAAAAATTGAAGCTAATTATCTTGAATGGTAAATATCAGTTATTGAAGCTAATTATCAGAAATTGAAACTAAGTTTCGCGAGGCTAATTATCAAACTCTGAAGCTAGTTATCAGAAATTGAAGCTACTTTTCACAAATGGAGTCTAATTATCATGAGGCTAATTATCAGAAATTGAAACTTATTATCAAAAACTGAAGCTAATTATCGTGAGGATAATTTTTATAAAGTGCAGCTAATTATCGGAAATGGAACCTAATTATCATGAGCCTAACTATCAGAAATTGAAGTTAGATATTAAAAATTGAGGTTAATTATCAGAAATGGAAGCTAATTGACGCGAGGCTAATTAAAGCTAATTATCTTGGGCTCATTATCACAAACTGAAGTTAATTACAGAAATTGGAGCTAATCATTTTGAGGCCAATTATCACAAATTAAAGCTAATTATCAGAAAAGAGCCTAATTATCACTGGGCTAACTATCAGAAATTGAAGTTAATTATCAAAAACAGTCATTTTTTGAAAAATTTTCCTCAAAGTTCTTCTTAACCCTCCCCAACCAAAATTTCCGGTGAAACTCTAGAACCCACCCCCCAGAACTCTAAAGTTCCGGAGAAACTACGGTTTTGAGGGTACATTATGAAAAAAATGTCCGGCTTCGCTGGAGTTTTAGGCATTTTTTATCTGTTTTAAGTATAAAGTTAGGTGAAAAATAGTTAATTTTTTATCTCAGCAGCAAAATGTAGCTATTTTTAATAATTTTTAGCGCAAGTTTTCTTGTCCCCCCCCTCCGGGGCGCCCCCCAAACTTCCCCTCCCCCGAAAATATTTGCCTAGAAAAAAGTCACCCAATCAATTCTCTTAGGCTCTTCCACAACTTTAGTTATTTTCAATCAAACTGCTACGCTAATCACTAATCTTTTATTAGTACGTATTATATATATATAATATATATATATATATATACATATACATATATATACATATACATGCATATATCCATGGAGGCAAATCCATCCCCTTTTGGGGGGGGGTAACCATAGTTTCCCGGCACTTATTTAGGTTGCCTTCCCGGCACTTATTTAGGTGGGGGGGGGGGCGATTTTTTCCCCTTGGTCCCCCCTTATGGTTCGAAAAACATTTTTGTCTCCGATTTGACTGAGAAGTTGCCCCTAGGGTAAATCGAGGTCGCTGATTTGCGCAAGGTACAATGATTTTACCATGAATTTACCACGAATTTTTAATGAAATTTTAATATTTTTTAATGATTTTACAATGATTATATCCGATTTTTTGATTTTAATTATTATGATGATATCTATACAATGTACAATGTACAATGATATACAATGATTATATCCATGAGATTTTAATGGATTTACAATGGTTTTACTTCGGTTTTTATACGTATTTACAATATTTTTACCACGTTGTAAAATTGTTGTAAATCTGTTGTAAAATCATTGTAAATGCAATTGGACCAATTTACAATGTTTTTACAACTTTTACAACGAAGTTACAACGTTTTTTCAACGATTTTACCATGTGGTAAACGGCACTAAACGGCATTAGTCACCCTGAGGGGGGAAAAATCACTGGGCACCCATCTTTTCTAAAAGTGTGTCCCCCATCGTCACAAGCCCCCAATCTCGATCTCTAGCCCCCAAAAGATTTTATTTGTCGCCCCTTTTCTAAAAATAAGACACTAAGAGGGTACCTCGTCAGGTTAAAGTGAGTATAACTTCTTATAGACGCATTTTTATGCGTTCCGTTTTGGGCCCCCCTATATCCCCCACCCCCTGGGGGGGGTTAATTTTTCACGCTCTTTCTTTCTAGCTATGTATCGCTCTATAATAATATGATATGCGATCAGCAGAAGTCCATTTTCAAAAAACTTTAGTTTCCTTTCACAGCATCGTAACACACAGCATCACTACGCCAACTGATGCTCCCGTCAACTAAAAAAAGACCCATAGCAAACACGAACAACAGCTCACTACAAAAACACCAGCAAACTGCCCTAACCATGTGGCAGTCGCACAAAAATAAGAAAACAAGTGAATCTTTCAGAAAACCCCTGCCTTACACTAGGTTTTAAATAAGAACACAAATGATGCTTTCAGAAAAGCCCTGGCTTAGGCTTAGGCATAGGCTTAGGCTTAGGCTTAGCCTTAGATAAAGCATATATATAACTAAACAGAAGCCAATTACACAGTATAAGTACTACTATGTGTTACAGGAAATAATGCCTGGACGTGGACGTCCACGAAATTTGCGTTTCACTATTGTTAATCAAAACGAAATACTAACGAATAACGACATTATTGCTTTAAATCCGACTTTATTTGGCCTCGGACAGATATTGACTAATTATAATGCCTGCATTGAGCTCTGCGCAAAATGGAAACTTATTGCGAACCAACGGACATGTCCAAGATGCAATCATCCAATGCATCTTTCACCGCGAACCGAAGACAATCGATCAGACAAATACTTATGGAACTGTTCGACTGAACCTATTTGCAGAAAACGACTTTCAATACGAACTGATTCATTTTTTGCAAACAGCTTACTGACTTTACAGCAGATTATAATCATTACAGTATGCTGGACATGGAACCTGCCACACGAAGTGTGCATGCGTGAGGCAGATATTAGTCATAAAGCAGCATCAACATGGTACAACTTCATGAGAGACATCCCTGTACGATTTGACATGCTGCACTGGCACGGTGCCAGAATCGGTGGTCCGGGAAAAATTGTTGAAATTGGTGTAAGCTATTTCTTTAAACGCAAATATAACGTCGGCCATGCAGCGGGAGCTCATCACTGGGTCCTAGGAATGATAGAACGAGACACAAAACTTTGCCTGATATTCCCCGTACGCAACAGAAACATTGCCACGCTCATTCCCTGCATCCAGCGCCATGTGAAGCCGGGAACAACAATAATGACCGACGCATACGGAACATACGTACATGGATTCTCAGCTTACATTCCACAGCCAAGTCCCTACCGTCACAGATACGTAGTTCATGCCGAACATTTCGTCGATCCAGCAAATCCCGAAATCCACACACAAACAATTGAAAGTTTATGGGGTTCCCTAAAACATTGACTGCGCTCACAAAGAGGAACAACACAAACGATGTTCAGGAGAAAACTACTCGAGTTTATGTGGAGACGACGTTTCCCTAACCATACGTACGGACATCTGATATCACAAATCAATGAAGCCTATCCGATCTAAGGTAATACTCATACTTTCGTCTACTGCATGCACAATATAGTACTTGTTCGACTCGTCTCGTCGTCCTCAGCAGAGAAATATCAACTTTATTGCATAAAAATACGTTTCTGATTCCCCCCCCCAAGGTGACATGATCCTGGTAAACTTGTTGTAAAATCGTCGTAAATGTTTACAACGTTTTTACAATGCCCCAAAATAACTTTTAACAATTTTATAACAGATTTACCACGTTGTAAATTCGTTGTAAAATCATTGTAGAAACGTTGTAAACATTTACCACAATTTTACAATAAATTTACCATATAGTAAAATCATTATAAGGACGTTGTAACTTCGTTGTAAAAGTTGTAAAAACATTGTAAATTGGTCCAATTGCATTTACAATGATTTTATAACAGATTTACAACAATTTTACAACGTGGTAAAAATATTGTAAATACGTATAAAAACCGAAGTAAAATCATTGTAAATTCATTAAAATATCATGGAAAAATCGGATATAATCATTGTAAATCCATTAAAAATTATTTTTTTTCCTGTACTGCCACACCCCCGTTGCTTTCGCGAGGAGGGGTAACGCCAGACCAAAATTTTGCTTGGGTCCACGGTCTGGCGTTGAATAATTGCATAAGCAATTACCCGAGGCGAAGGCAAGGCTACTGCCGGAGCAGAAATGATCACGATGTGTTAACTGCATCATGACCACCCGTCAGCTCCATCCAAGGGGTTCCCCCCCTGCACGGCCAACTCCTTGAAGAGCTCGGATAAAACCTTATTAAAATTCCATTAAAAATTCGTGGTAAATTCATGGTAAAATCGTTGTACCTTGCGCAGCAATTTACAACGATTTTACCCACCAAAGTTCTCCCTGTGGGGGGGGTAACCCCCCCAGCCATTTTTCAACCCCCCCCCAGAAATTTTTGGGGGCCCCCGGCCCCCCCACCCAACTGGGGGGGGAGGGGTAGTCGCGCCGAAGGCGCGAAAATTGGGCCAAAAATGGGGCATTTTCAGGGTAAATTTGGCAAAATTTTTTAAAAAAGTCCAAATTTTTGGCTTAACGTGTTTATTATCGCGAGAAATACACGTTTATAACGGTTTTATGGACTTCTAGACTCAATTTTTCAAAATTTAACCTAAAATTACCCAATTTTAGGCCATTTTTCGCGCCTTCGGCGCGACTAACCCGCCCCCCCCCCCCCAGTTGGCTTAAGGTGCTCGTTTCCTTTCGGGTATTTTTGACTCCTACGGCTTTAATCCTTTACGCAAAGGGCTAAAACTTACGAAACAACCTATTTCCGTGCTCTTTAACATTTTAGGACCAGTCCCGTATTCTTAGGCCAAAAGATAAGAAAGTTTTGGTTTTTGGCCTTAAGCTCCCAGTAGGTAGACAAGACACGGGATTGGTTGGTATGGCTGGAAAGAGGACTCGAAAATGAACATTTTTGCTCTTACAACCTTTCAGCTATCTCCAGTGGTTATGTCAGTATAAGCAAAAAACTGTTTTTAAGGTCAAAAAATGGCCATTTTCGAGGAAATCAGTTTTTTCAAAATTACTGCCACATGTTAAGCACAAAATTGGCTTAGTAATACTCAATCGATACATCGTCCAAATGCACATTTTATGAATGCCTGTTAGCCGGACTTTATTGCTTTCAGCTAGAGATTTGGCAGAAAAACCATTTTGGCAAAACTGCGATTATTTTGTTTCGAACATCGAATTCTCAAAAACTACTCGACGGATTCCGGAGATTTTCGGCAGAATCGAAATTTGCACTTCTGCGGAGGGACGATTTTCTTGGTTTGGGCTAAAACATATTGAGTAGCAAGAAAACTCAATGCGAAGTTGCGAAATTTCGTGTTACTGTGCATTTGGCCGATTTTCTCGACCGTTAAGACCTGCTGAGCCAAATCCAAAAAAACGTCCTCGGCCCATATGTCCTTCATATCGTGGCACAAAAAGAACTTTTGGCCGATTCTTCAGTTTTGAGAAATCGATGTTTAAAAACTTGTGGTCTATATTCATCCTGTTAGATGTCAGCTTGTCAGAAAATTTTTGCTATTTTTTTGCTAATTTTGCCATTTCTGTAAGCTCATGTAAATGTACAGATAATAAGCTTTAAAACGATGTATAAAGCTCTTTGCAACTCCCAAAATTGCGAAAGTTATAGCGTTTCAAAAAAATCACCACAAAAGCACTGCACAAAAGGATACCACCACCTTAAATTGCATTTTCAGCCGTTTCTAATGATAAAAAACATCTAACCATAAAGTAATTTTAACATTAGACAGTGGTTTTAAACTCCAAAACTTGATTGCCAACATGTTTCCAAGTCCAAAATAAGGACAATATTGAGTCATAAGATCCATAATACAGTTAAAAACGTGTATTTCTCAGAATAATAAACAGTTTAAACCACAAATTTGTACATTTTTTAAAATTTTTTAAAAATTTACCAAAAAATTACCAATTTTTTGGCCATTTTTCGCGCCGGGGGCGCCACTACCCCGCCCCCCCCCCCCCCCCCCCAGTTGGGGGGGGGACGTCCCCCCCAAAAAGTTTTGGGGGAGGGTTGAAAAAAAGGCTTGGGGGGGGGCTTTACCCCCCCCCCCCCCAACCCCCCCACCTTACACCTATGCCCACCCGCCTCCTGGGTGATGGGTTGGAGCCATAGGTGTGTTATGGGTGGGGGTGGGGGGACCCCCCAAAAATGACAATCGCGACCCCCCCCCCCCCAGATTTTCAGATTCGCGCCTAACCCCCCCCCCCCCCCCCAGTTGGAAAAATGGTTGGGGGGGGGGGGGGGGGCTACCGCCCCACCTTACACCTATGCCCCCGGGCCCCCCTGTACAGTATATACATTCATTTAAAATAGCAACTTTTCGCGACATGTCGCCAATTATTCGTCTGGCGACAATCTGGAAAATTCAGCGGTTATCGTAGAAATTTGGCGATATGTCGCTAAGACAAGACCGCGATTATCGTAGAATATTGGCGATAAGTCGTGGAAAGACTATTCGCGACAATCGCGAATGTTTGACGACTGTCGTGGAAACTATCGATATTTCGTTAATTTTTCACGACAATCGTCAAACATCCGCGATTGTCGCGAATATTTCACACGACTTATCGCCAATATTCTACGATAATTGCGATAATTCCGCGATTGTCGCAGGCGTCAAGTTTTGGCGACATATATATCGCCAAATTTTTACGATAACCGCTGAACTTTCGCGATTGTCGCCAGACGAATAATTGGCGACATGTCGCGAAAAGTTGCTATTTTAAATGAATGTACTGTAGGTGTGTTAGGGTTGGGGGGGGGTGCGGGGGGGGGACCCCCCCAAAAATGACAAATTTTCGCGACCCCCCCAGATTTTGAGATTTTTGGTACCCCCCCCCCAGATTTTTGGCCCAAAAGTGGTCAAAATGGCATAAAATCGAAAATTTGGGCGGGTCCTCCCACCCTCCGTCGGAACCCCCCCCCCCCAGATTTTTTGCTCAGGCACACCTATGGCCCCCCAACTGGGGGGGGGTAGTCGCGCCCAAGGCGCGAAAATTGGCCAAAAATTGGGCATTTTTAGGGCACATTTTGCAAAATTTTTTTAAAAAGTTCAAATTTTTGGCTTAACGTGTTTATTATCGCGAGAAATACAGATTTGTCGGTTTTTTGGACTTCTAGTCTCAATATTGACCTTATTCTGGACTCAGAAACATGTTGGCAATCAAGTCTTCGAGTTTAAAAACACTGTCTAATGTTAAAATTACTTAATGATTTCATGTTTTCGGTATTAGCAATGGCTGAAAATGCGATTTTTGTCATAAAAATAGAAAAAAGTTTTTGGGGGAGGTTTGGGGGGGGGGTCGTGGGGGGGGGTTGGGGGGTCTCCAGAGCATAGGTGTAACGGGGATTTGGGTTGGGGGCCCCCTCCCCCGGAATTTTGGGGGGCCCCCTTTTTAGACCCCCCCCCAATTCCAAACATGGTTTTTAAACTCGAAAACTTGATTACCAACATGTTTCCAAGTCCAAAATAAGGTCAATAATGAGTCAGAAAGTCCATAATACAGTTAAAAAGGTGTATTTCTGGGAATAATAAACACTTTAAGCCAAAAATTTGGACTTTTTTGAAAATTTTTGCAAAATTTACCCTAAAAATACCCAATTTTTGGCCATTTTTCGCGCCTTCGGCGCGACTACCCCCCCCCCAGTTGGAAAAATGGCTGGGGGGGCTACCCCCCCAACCGCCCCACCTTACACCTATGCCCCCGGGCCCCCCCATAGGTGTGTTAGGGTTGGGGGGGGTGCGGGGGGGACCCCCCAAAAATGACAAATTTTCGCGCCCCCCCCAGATTTTGAGATCTTTGGGACCCCCCCCCAGATTTTTTGTCGTTCCCGCCCCCCACCGTCGGCTACCCCCCCCCCCCCCGAAACCCCCCCAGCGATTTTCGGGCCCAAAAAGTTAGCTAAATTTGGCCGAAAAATGGTCATTTTTTGAAAAATTTTTCTACAATTTTGACTTAAAATCGCTTTAAAACGGTGCAAAAACGCTAAAAACGATAAAAACAAGCCTTGTTTTGACGAAAAAAAGCGTTAAAATACAGAAAATTTTGCGTTTTTAGGCCATTTTTCGAAATTTCTGAGGTCCGAATTCTGGGGGGGGGGTACCCCCATCACATTTCTTGGGTCGACCACCAACCACCCAAGATTTACCCCCCCCCAGACCCAAAGTTCCAGGGAAACTATGGAGGTTTGGGTGGGTCTAAAAAGGGGCTGGGCTTATTCTAGTGGGGGGGGGGGGGGGGGCCCCCCCCATAAACACCCTTCCCCCCCCAAAAATCGTACCCCCCCCCAAAAATCGTTCCCCCCCCCAAAAAATCGCCCCCCCCCCCCAAAAAAAGTGGGTGCCCCTTTTGGTACCAACTTTTGCCCTGAAAAAATCGCTCAGAAGGCCAAATTTTCAAAAATTTTCCGGCTTCGCCGGAGATTTTTACTCAATTTTTGCCCTTTACAACACTAAATCTGCTTATTTTTGTTATGAAAATCAACTTTTATTTTATATGCCAGAAAAATAGCGCTATTTTTAGCATATTTTTCGAAAAATTTTCGCCCCCCCCCCCAAAATTCCTTGCCCCTCGGACCTTTGGGGGCCCCCCCCCAAGAAGCCCCCCCCAAGAAAAAATCCCTAGAATAAGCCCAGAGGGGGGCCCCAAAATTCCGGGGAGGGGGCCCCTCAACCCAAATCCCCGTTACACCTATGGGGGGGAACCCACCCGCATAGGTGTAACGGAGATTTGGGGTGGGGGAGGCTCCCCCAACATTTTCTGGGGGGCCCTCCTCTGGCGGCCCCCCCCCCCAGGACCCCCCCCAACCCTCCCCCAAAAACATTTTTCATTTTTTATGCCAAAAATCGCATTTTCAGCCGTTTCTAATGATAAAAAACATCTAACCATAAAGTAATTTTAACATTAGACAGTGGTTTTAAACTCAAAAACTTGATTGCCAACATGTTTCCAAGTCCAAAATAAGGACAATATTGAGTCATAAGATCCATAATACAGTTAAAAACGTGTATTTCTCATAATAATAAACAGTTTAATCCACAAATTTGGACATTTTTGAAAATTTTTTCAAAATTTACCCTAAAATTACCCAATTTTTGGCCATTTTCCCCGCCTCGGGCGCGCCAACCCCGCCCCCCCCCCCCGTTGGGGGGGGACGTCCCCCCCCAAAAGTTTTGGGGGAGGGTTGAAAAAAGGCTTGGGGGGGGCTACCCCCGCCCCCCCAACCCCCCCACCTTACACCTATGCCCACCCGCCTCCTGGGTGATGGGTTGGAGCCATAGGTGTGTTATGGGTGGGGGTGGGGGGACCCCCCAAAAATGACAACCGCGACCCCCCCCCCCCAGTTGGAAAAATGGCTGGGGGGGGGGGGGCTACCGCCCCACCTTACACCTATGCTTCCGGGCCCCCCCATAGGTGTGTTAGGGTTGGGGGGGAGGTGCGGGGGGGGACCCCCCCAAAAATGACAAATTGTCCCGACCCCCCCAGATTTTGAGATTTTTGGTACCCCCCCCCCAGATTTTTGGCCCAAAAGTGGTCAAAAATGGCATAAAATCCAAATTTTGGGGGGGTCCCCCCACCCTCCGTGGCAACCCCCCCCCCCCATTTTTTTTGCCCAGGCACACCTATGGCCCCACAACTGGGGGGGGGGGGGGTAATCGCGCCCAAGGCGCGAAAATTGGCCAAAAATTGGGCATTTTTAGGGCAAATATTGCAAAATTTTTTTAAAAAGTTAAAATTTTTTGCTTAACGTGTTTATTATCGCGAGAAATACAGATTTGTCGGTTTTATGGACTTCTAGACTCAATATTGACCTTATTCTGGACTCAGAAACATGTTGGCACTCAAGTTTTCGAGTAAAAAACACTGTCTAATGTTAAAATTACTTTATGATTTCATGTTTTTCAGCAACAGCAATGGCTGAAAATGCGATTTTTGGCATAAAAATAGAAAAATTTTTTTGGGGGAGGTTCCCCCCAGCAAAGTTTTTGACCAATTTTACCCCCCCCCCCCAGAATTTTTGACTTGACCTCCCCCAACCTTCGGCTACCCCCCCGCACCCCCCCCCCAGCGATTTTCGGGCCCAAAAAGTTAGCTAAATTTGGCCGAAAAATGGTCATTTTTTGAAAAATTTTTCTACAATTTTGACTTAAAATCGCTTTAAAACGGTGCAAAAACGCTAAAAACGATAAAAACAAGCCTTGTTTTGACGAAAAAAAAGCGTAAAAATAAAGAAAATTTTTCGTTTTTAGGCCATATTTCGAAATTTATGATGTCCGAATTCTGCGTGGGGTGGGGGGGGTACCCCCATCACATTTCTTGGGTCGACCACCAACCACCCAAGATTTACCCCCCCCCCCCCCAGACCCAAAGTTCCAGGGAAACTATGGAGGTTTGGGGGGGTCTAAAAAGGGGGGCCCCCAAAATTCCGGGGGAGGGGGGCCCCCAAAATTCCGGGGGAGGGGGCCCCCCAACCCAAATCCCCGTTACACCGATGGGGGGGAACCCACCCGCATAGGTGTACCGGAGATTTGGGGTGGGGGAGGCTCCCCCCAACATTTTCTGAGGGGGCCCCTCTGGCGACCCCCCCAACCCCCCCCAGGACCCCCCCCCAACCCTCTCCAAAAAAATTTTTAATTTTTTATGCCAAAAATTTTTTTCAGCCGTTTCTAATGATAAAAAACATCTAACCATAAAGTAATTTTAACATTAGACAATGGTTTTAAACTCAGAAACTTGATTGCCAACATGTTTCCAAGTCCAAAATAAGGACAATATTGAGTCATAAGATCCATAATACAGTTAAAAACGTGTATTTCTCAGAATAATAAACAGTTTAAGCCAAAAATTTGGACATTTTTGAAAATTTTTTCAAAATTTACCCTAAAAATACCCAATTTTAGGCCATTTTTCGCGCCTTCGGCGCGACTTGGGGGGGGGACGTCCCCCCCAAAAAAGTTTTGGGGGAGGGTTGAAAAAAGGCTTGGGGGGGGCTACCCCCCCCCCCAACCCCCCCCCCACCTTATACCTATGCCCACCCGCCTCCTGGGTGATGGGTTGGAGCCATAGGTGTGTTATGGGTGGGGGTGGGGGGGACCCCCAAAAATGACAATCGCGACCCCCCCCCAGATTTTCAGATTTTTGCATAAAATGGCCTAAAATCGAAAATTGGTGGGGTCCCCTCCCCCCCAGCCTCCGTCGGAACCCCCCCCCCCCCCCCCAGATGGTATGCCCAGCCACACCTAGGGTTGGAGCTCTGAGCTCCAAAACATATACCAGCGGAAAGCGCGACTCTTTCTAACCTATGTGTGCAAAAATCAAATCATTTGGTTCACGGTTCACTCCTGCTCATTTTATGACAACATTTTGAAAATGACACCGGGTATTTTTTACAGGGGGGGGAATTGATCTTGCCCCCCAAATCGCGCCCTCCCGGGATATTGCATTTTTGCATCCCCCTGGATGTTTTGGAGGCTTACATTTTTGCCAAAAAAGCAAATTTTCAAACATTTTCCGGCTGTGCCGGAGAAGAGTCTTTGTAAAAATAGCTATTTTTAGCTTAAATCCTAGCGTTTTTGAGAACTTTTTGCGTTTCACCATGCAAAATACGCCAAAAATACCATTCTTTGGCTCATTTTTGCAAAAAAGTCTTCCCCCCGGAAAAAACCCAGTCCTTTTCCCTCTCTCTCTCTCTTCGTGCAGGCAATCGTCGCTGAGCATATGATTGGCAGGTCTATAGAAGGCCTGCCCTCTCCAAGAAGGACACCACCAACCGGGGAGCATCCCAGCCAAAGGACCTTGATTGAGGGGGACGCCCCTAGGATTTGCAAGCGACAGGTGGTAAGGGCCGGGCAGCGAATTAGCAGATGGTCTAGGTCGTCGTTTTCCTCCTGACAACGTTCACAAGTAGGGGAGTTGGTATCACCTATTCGGAACCTGTACGCACGGAGCAAGGGGCAGTGCCCAGCCGCCCGCAGCTGGGATAAGGTGCACCTCTGTCTTCTGTAAAGGCCGGTTTCCAGGTTTCGATGTGGGGGAATGCGGTTGTACAGTCTGTCCGCAGTGGGGTGGGAGAGGGATTCGCGCCATTTGCGCCTGGAGTTTCTGATGATGAGTGCCTTGGCCGTAGACAGGTCAACTGCCACCTCCCGCTGGTCAGTGGAGGAAGCCCCTTTCGCCAGTCTATCCGCCTCTTCATTTCCTTCTATACCACGATGACCAGGAACCCACTGGAATACAGCTGGGATTCCGATGGTTCTTACCAGCTGCCAGATTTCTTGCTCCAGACTACTCTCTGCAGCTGCAGGACCTTGAGATAGGACAGCAGATAGCAGATAGCTGGACAGCAGATAGAGAATCAGTGCAGAGAAGTATAGATGAATTTGTGGGTAGTACATCCTGGTGTTCAGCCAGCCATGCTAGGCTGGACTTGATGGCGACCAGTTCAGCTCTGTAGCTGGAACAGTATTTTCCAGCAGGCACTTGTATAGAGGCTGACAGGCCATATGAAAGTTGGATCGTGGCTCCAGCGCCGCCATCGCGGCACGATTCAGCGACAGATCCATCGGACCAGATTTTGATGTTAGGGCTAGCATGGCTGTTGAGGGCAGCTTCAGTTTTCGTTTGTGCCTGGTCGTCAGTGTCGAATTTGCCAAGTCCAGGGATGGAAGTGAAACACGAGATCTCGCATCCCTGTTCCCAGGGAGGATAGGGTGGAATTGCCGGGATTCGTTCAAGACTGACATCTTCCAGTCCAGTTTCCCGGTTCCATCGTGCCGCTTCTTCTCTCCAGGACTTCACAGATTTCAGCCTGAGTCGTTCATTTCCTCTAGCCGCAGGTTTGTCTCAGGCAGGCACATGGATTTGGTGTAGGCAATTTGCGACTTTTGGCGGATTATGGTATCCAGAGGTAGCAGGTTGGCTTCCAGCTGGAGGCAGTCGATTGGGGTTGATTGGGTACAGCCTGAGATTTTCCTTGCCGCCATATTGTTGATTCTGTCCAGGATTTTGACGTTGGATGCAGCTACTGACGGGCCCCATGCGCCAATGCAATAGTCAGCAGCAGATCGGACGTAGGCCAGGTAGACAGTTCTCAATGATTCTTTGGTTTGGCCCCGTGTCCGACCACCCAGGGCGGACAGGACCGACAGCTTTTTCTTCATGGAACTGGTCAGATTGGCAATATGCTGTTTGAGCGTGACCGGGACGAAATTCAGAGTTCGATTGTCATCGGCGGCAGCTCGTATGGGTGGACTGTAGATGTTGGTTAGTTGTAGCTGCTGACGCTGGTCATGACCGGGGTAGACAACGACGGACTGCAGTTGGCGCCCATGCGGCCTCTTCGCCTAGCTCTTAGCCTTGTTTCGAACCCCTGGATTTTGCATTCTGCAGACTGAGACAGGTGGGATTCTTGCAGAAGTAGGAGGTCAGCCTGGGAATCAGCAAGAAGCTTCTGCAGTTCCGTTTTCTTGCGCGAGATCCCGCCTGCATTCCACTGGATCAGACGGAGATGGTTGTTCGGTTTGGCGGGGTGAAAGGGCGGGGTCGTTTGACTGGGGGGAGGAAGTGGGGGAGGGATGGGATGGGGATAAGATTTTGGCTCTGCTACAGTGCAGCACTGGGAACAGATCCAGTTAGGGCTATGAAGGGAGGACATCCATTTCACCTCTGGAATCGTGAGGTTAGCGCACCGATAGTGGAACCAACGGTCGCATTTACCACACAGAACAGTCCAATACCACCCGACATTTTTGGTGCATCCGCCACAAGGATAGACCTGGGTTGGGCCAGGGTTCGGATGTATATCGCCGGCGATCAACAGAAGCAGAAGAATGAGAGCCCTACACGCCGGCGCGTAGGGCCCTCTTCCCGAAAACCCGACGGGACAGGAGGGGAGGGTCGCTTGCAACAGTGGGAGGAAAAGGGACGTCCCAGACTGGCCCGAGGCTGGTACTCCAAGAGGTGGCCTCCTTTGTTGGGGAGGCCTGGGGGCAGTTTCATAAAACTTCTCGAGTTGCGGAATCCGCAACTTGAGGTCTCGAGTACTCGCAACTTGACGTCTCAAGTGTTGCATAAAATTTCTCAAGTTCTCAAGTTGCAAGTTCTCGAGCTGCAAGTTCTCGAGTTCTCAAGTTGCGGAAACTTTTCACAGTAAAGTCTAGTGCGTGTTTCATAAAAGTTCTCTAGTTCTCGAGTTGCAAGTCTCGAGTAGCCTGCAAGTTCTCTGGTCAAAATTGACCAGAGAACATGCTTCTCGAGTAGCTAATCAGCGACTGCTGAGTCAGCAGGCAGTCATACAGCCTGACACGTATTGATTTTTTCAAAAGAACCCTATGCTTTCATTCATTATTGCCAACGCCATTACCTTGTCATTTTCTTCATGTTTGTTTAATTGCTTAATTAGATTTAATGAATATATTGGAATCTTACTGTAATTTAATTTGGGGGTAAAAATGAAATAAAATAAAAATTTGTCAATAGGTTATCCGGCCATGGAAATTTTAGAATACTGGTCAGCTCCTAAGGGCATTGGGACGAGCATGAATAGGAATAGGCCAACGAGTATTCTCCTTTTCAGTAGGTTGCAAGTTCTCGAGTTCTCGAGTTCTTGAGTTGCACGTTCTCAAGTACTTGAACTTGAAGCCTCAAGTTCTCTAGTAGCCTTGCAAGTTGGGCCAGTTTTCTCGAGTTTGCGGAAAACCTTTATGAAACACTTGAGATCCTCACTCGAGACTTGAGACTTGCAACTTGCAACTTGAGAACTCGAGAACTTTTATGAAACTGCCCCCTGGATTGGGGCAATTTTGGAATCTATGGGGACTTGGGGTCCACCGGGATATCTCCACCACCACGGAAAGGCTGCCATCGTTGGTGGAGACTTTTTCCCTCTTCTGTCCCTAGTATGTCCTGTCTTCTCTTTCCTGTTTAGGTATTATGTAGGGGCGCGATAGCGTTTACGTTTATAAACCGCGAATATGGGTTGTTCGGCGAAGCTGTGCCCATATTAATTCGCTCACAACCTAGTCCTCTTCTATTTTTGAACCTAGCCCCCATATTAAGCATTTTAAAGACTAGTCCTCTTTTGATTTTACAACCTCACCATCACCCATATTACTTTTTTATGCTCCAGAGGAGCATTTTTATTTCTTGTACATTTATGTAGAGAACTGCTATGCATTATAGTGGAATTATGTAAATGTAATGCCTGATCTGTCAAGCTTCTGTCCAGTTCGTGTGGATTTAAACTTATCCAGCATGCCTGCCAAATTAGAAAATCACTCTGAAGGTATATATATATAATTGAGGGATTATTGTATATATATAAATAAATGTGTTATAAAATGTTATCTGTGTGATTTCAGAACTTCTTTCGTTTTCATGATTCTTTCTCATTCTGTTTTTACTGCTGGCCCAAGCAAACTATATTTAAGCATAAGACGTCAACATCACTTTACTAATTTTTGGCTATATTTTTGTATTCCTTTCGTATTTGGGTGCATTGCGATTTTCTTTAAAATGTTGTAGAGATGACGGTTGAATCTAACGATAGTGAAACATTAGTGCTGCTTGATTCTATACCTCACAGTCACTATGATAAGGTACGTGCAACAATTTCCCCATGTCGTTTGACTTATTTTTGAGGGTATTCTGCACATACGTATATACGTGTATAATGCTCTATATACATACTGTTGTATACAGTTTAACGTTGAAATTATTGCAGGTGCCAGCCAAGTTAATCTGTACATTACATTTATGGGCAGGCATTTGTATCCAGAATGTTTTGAAAGGTGGACAACACTGAAACGCGGGAAGGGTATCGGGAGTGAAAAATTGTAAACATATAAATGGACAAAAATTAGCAAACTTTTTTTGACATCTAAAAGGGGAGAGAACCCGTCTCGACCCCTGCATTCTCCCGGGTTTGCCCTAGTTTGTGGACAATTTACAATTTTGCTAGCACACGAGTTTATGCAATTGTAAAGTTGCTTAAATTCTGATATGGTTTTTCTAGGGGCCAGAGCAAGTTATTGTTCGTGTTCAAGTGAGACAGGTCATACCGTCCAGTGTTCAGTTGAAGTTTGAAGAGGACTTCTTTACACTCTACTTTAAGACAAAGTAAGTTCCTGCGGATAATGAAGCCAGGTAGACATTCTAGTACTGATTTTTATTCAAAGGATTTGTAGGAAGCACCTTAGAGGAGGTAAGCACCAGTCAGAACTAGAGATTAGATTCCAACAAATTCTTACTGTTAGACGTTTTGATTATTGACTTGTGAATGTTTTGACCTCATGCTCCAATATTATCTGTAAACAATGACGTTTTTGTTGTTTTAGTGATGACAACTTTCACAGTGCTCGCAATGGAAGCAGAGATTCTGTGTATGTGTGGCGGGCTAAATTGGCGTAAGTTTCTCTTTGTGTTTTATGCTGGTCATATCCTTCTTCTAACTCCATATTTACGTACTGGGAGTGTTCTACTCCGCACCTTTAGCTCACCCCTCCCCAGAATCCGGAATTTAGGACAAAAACCGGAAAAATCTTGTTTTTCGGTGTCCTTCGGCCGTCGGTTCACCCCCACCCCTGCCAATTCAACCTTCTGCGTATGTTCGCTACGTACCATACCATACCATGTGTATTAATGCGTTTTGCAAAGTTGTGAAACCTTATAACGTGAAATTTGCTGTAACCTAGCCTAGCGAGTAGCCTAGCTTGATATTTGTCACAGTTTTGGGTTAGAGTACAAAGTACTGGGGTGGGGGGGGAGAGTAGTCGAATTGCAACTAGGCTGCAATTTAGTTTAATTTTAAGGTTATTTTTGTATTTTATTTTTCTGTCTTCAGTGAACGCATCTGTCCGGACCAGTGCAGTTTTCGTCTTCAGTCGCTGATTGAAATCACCCTGATCAAGGCCGATCCCGTCAAACGATGGACCAGTGTTGTGGAGAAAGTCTTTGGTAAGCGTGCGGCTGCTTGTCCTTAGGGCTCTAACCCTGGACTCCTGCACCAACAAAGTTTAAGTAATTATTTAATTTAATAGTAGCAGAATAGCAGAAGGTGAACTACTCTGATTTCCCATTCAAAAATCGGACCACTTTACCTTCTGCTGTGTTCCGCAGCTATTCTTAAACTCTTTTCGGTGCAGTTCTGTAGGGTAAATGTTCGAAAGAATAGGTGATACTTTTCAGGTATTTTCAGTATCTCATTTTGCATGTGCAGGTAGCTTAAAACAGTTTTGCAGTCTTATATCGCCCTTGATCTGGCAAAAGGACCTAACTGAAAACTCAAAATTTAAAGTTATGGCCTATCGAAAATTTCAGTGAAGAAAAAATTTGTTTTTGGATTTATGTAGGTTTATTTTTCGCAAACATTTTAGTCATACTTATTACTGAAATACCTCCGGTTCGAACAATACGTTTTTCTGTCTTAGCCGTTGGGTTCTGTTAGTTTGGTAATTTATTTACTAATTGGGTTGCCGCTTTTTACACAAAAAAGGCAACCCTTTCATCTGGGTATGTCCGTTTATTGGGTTGCCGCTTTTTACACAAAAAAGGCAACCCTTTCATCTGGGTATGTCCGTTTATTATTATTGGGTTGTCGCATTTTTTTAAAAAAAAAGACAACCCTTTGATATGGCTAAGTTTCTTTATTTATTGGGTTGCCGCTTTTTCAACAAAAAGGCAACCCTTTAACTTGGGTATGTCCGTTATTTATTATTATTATTGGGTTCCCGCCCTTTTCCAAAGGGTTTGGAACCCTATGTTCTGGACATGTTTATTATTCTTATTATTATTATTATTGGGTTCCCGCCCTTTTCCAAAGGGTTTGGAACCCTATGTTCTGGACATGTTTATTATTCTTATTATTATTATTATTGTGTTGCCCACTTTTCCAAAGGAATGGGCAACACTTTGTTATTGGTCTGTGCTTATTGGGTTCCCGCCCTTTTCCAAAGGGTTTGGAACCCTATGTTCTGGACATGTTTATTATTATTATTATTATTATTGTCCACAATTTCGTGTCCCCCCCCTCTATCTCGAGATTGGGAAGGGGTAGAGAGGTGGTTGATACCTCATTTTGAAGGTCTTGACTTGAACTGCTCCCGGAAGCGCGGGGAGCCCCTGGGCAGCAGAGGTGCTCCCGGAGCACCCCCGTGAGTAAAAATGAGTAAAATAAAAAAGTTGTCCAAATGAGCTAATTTTTTGGTATCATTCGAAAGCTCTCGGCGAGTAATGAAAAAGTTGTAATTGGGTCAAGGCCTGAAAATGCACTCATTTTTGAGTTATGAGGCGAAAAAGGGTCAAAAATGGCCAAAAACGGCCAAAACGGCCGTTTGAAGGGGTTTTCCGCCTTTATCTCGAGCTAGAGTCAACTAGTTGGCCTGAAATTTTGCATGTAGGGTGGCATCCGATGTGGGAAGACCCTCCAGGTACCTGGGTACAATAGTGCTGCGCATATGCAAGTACTCGATACGATGATGCTGCAAATGATTAAAATTGAAAGTGACGGAAACCCCCTCAATATGGATATCATTCGAAAGCTCTCGTTGCGTGGATAAAAAGTTGTAATAGGGCCAAGGCGTCAAAATGTCGGAAAAATGAGTTACGGGGCCTCAAAGGGGTCAAAAATGGCCGAAAACAGGTCAAAATGGGTCAAAATTGAAAATTGTCCGATCCGGTCGATACCGATGTCATTCGAAAGCTCTCGTTGAGTAGATAAAAAGTTGTAATAGGGCCGAAGCGCCAAAATGTAGGACAAATGAGTTACGGGACCCAAAAGGGTCAAAAATGGTAAAAACCGGTCAAAATGGGTCAAAATTGAAAGTTGTCGGAAACCTGCCGCTATTGGTATCATTCGAATGCTCTCGTTGCGTAGGTGACCCTCCGGGCACCTGGGTAGCATAGTGTCACACAATTCGCAATTACTCGATACGGTGATGCTGCAAATGGTCAAAATTGAAAGTGACGGAAACCCCCCAATATGGGTATCATTCGAAAGCTCTCGTTGCGTAGGTAAAAAGTTGTAATAGGGGTAAAGCGTCAAAATGTAGGAAAAATGAGTTACGGGGCTCCAAATGGGTCAAAAATGGCCAGAAACGGTCAAAATGGGCCAAAATTGAAAATTGTCGGATACGGCTGATACCGGTGTCATTCGAAAGCTCTCGTTGTGTGGATAAAAAGTTGTAATAGGGCCAAAGCGTCAAAATGTAGGAAAAATGAGTTACGTGGTTCCAAAGGGGTCAAAAATGGCCAGAAACGGTCAAAATGGCCAAAATTAAAAGTTGTCGGAAACCCCCCCAATATGGATACCATTCGAAAGCTCTCGATGTGTGGATAAAAAGTTGCAATAGTGCCCACGCACCAAAATGTGGGAAAAATGAGATACGAGGCCGCAAAATGGTCAAAAATGACCAAAAACGGTCAAAATGGGTAAAAATTGAAAGTAACGGAAACTGCCTAATATTGGTATCATTCGAAAGCTCTCGTTACGTAGATAAAAAGTTGTAATAGAGCCAACGCACCAAAATGTGGGGAAAATGAGATACGGAGCCTCAAGGAGATCAAAAATGGCCAAAACCGGTCAAAATAGGTCAAAATTGAAAGTAAAGGAAACCCAACAATATGGGTATCATTCGAAAGCTCTCGTTACGTAGATAAATAGTCGTAATAGGGTTAACGCGGCAAAATATAGGACAAATGAGTTATGGGACCCCGAATATTATAAACTCATTCTATAAACGGAAAAATGTCGGGCGGGAACCACTTGATGCCTTTTGACTTATTATTATTATTATTATTATCCGTCTGTCCCCCCCCCTAGATCTCGAGATTGGGAAGGGGTACAGGGGTGGTTGATACCTCATTTTGAAGCCCTTGACTAGGACATCTCCGGGAAGCAAGATGGCTCCGATACCTTCCGGATTCCGGGAATGGCGAATCCCGGAATTTTTCGGTTGGTAAGGGGGGACCAAGGCGAAATTTCAAAATCCAAAATTTGGTCAAAAATTTTTTGTCTCCGATTTCGCTCAAAAGCTGGTCATAGGGTAACTCGACCACGCTGATTTCGAAAGTGAAATCGAAATTTCCGGAAAATTTCCGGATTTCGAGATATTCGGCCCGGAAAATTCCGAATTTTGAAAAATTTCTCCAAAAGTGGTCGATATGGTACTCAAATGAAAGAGCTCGTCGAGCTGAGTAATTTTTATCATTACCATACTTTCCGGAAATGTTTCTAGCGAAAGTTATGGCCGCAGATTGGAAAATCCGGAATTCTGGGAAAAACCGGATTTTCAAAAATTCGTTGAAACATGGGCAATATGGTGCTTAATTGAAAGCTCTTTGAGTCCTGGGACAGATTTCCTGAACAGAAATAACTTAAAAAGTATCTAGCAAAATCTATACCCCAAAGGGCCGTGTTGTGGGCAACACATTCTTGCAGTAGCGCTAGTTATTTATTTATTATTATTCTCCGGATTCTTGTCCCCCCCTCTATCTCGAGATTGGAAAGGGATAGAGAGGTGGTTGATACCTCATTTTGAAGGTCTTGTCTTGAACTGCTCCCGGAAGCGCGGGGAGCCCCGGGGGAGCAGAGGTGCTCCCGGAGCACCCCCGTGAGTAAAAATGAGTAAAATAAAAAAGTTGTCCAAATGAGCTAATTTTGGTATCATTCGAAAGCTCTCGGCGAGTAATGAAAAAGTTGTAATAGGGTCAAGGCCTAAAAATGCACTCATTTTGAGTTATGAGGCGAAAAAGGGTCAAAAATAGCCAAAAAAGGCCAAAATGGCCGTTTGAAGGGTTTTCCGCCTTTATCTCGAGCAAGAGTCAACTAGTTGGCCTGAAATTTGGCATGTAGGGTGGCACCCGATGCGATAAGACCCTCCGGGCACCTGGGTTCCATAGTGTCAGGCAATTAGCAATTACTCGATACGGTGATGCTGCAAATGGTCAAAATTGAAAGTGACGGAAACCCCCCAATATGGGTATCATTCGAAAGCTCTCGTTGCGTAGGTAAAAAGTTGTAATAGGGCCAAGGCGTCAAAATGTAGGAAAAATGAGTTACGGAGCCTCAAAGGGGTCAAAAATGGCCAAAACCGGTCAAAATGGGTCAAAAATAAAAGTTGTCGAAAACCTCACAATATGGGCATCATTCGAAAGCTCTCGTTGCGTAGGTAAAAAGTTGTAATAAGCGTAAAGCGCCAAAATGTAGGAAAAATGAGTTACGGGGCCTCAAATGGGTCAAAAATGACCAGAATCGGTCAAAATGGGTCAAAATTGAAAGTTGTCCAATTGGGTCGATATGGGTATCATTCGAAAGCTCTCGTTGCGTAGATAAAAAGTTGTAATAGGGCCAAAGCTTAAAAATGTCGGAAAAATGAGTTACAGAGCCATAAATGGGTTAAAAATGGCCAAAATCGGTCAAAATGGGACAAAATAGAAAATTGTCCGGTCGATACCGGTGTCATTCGAAAGATCTCGCTGAGTAGATAAAAAGTTGTTATAGACGAAAAAGGCTCAATCGCAATACTTTTCATAAAAATGAAACCATTTTGTATATAAACGGAAAAACGACGGGCGGGAACCACTTGATGCCTTTTGACTTATTATTATTATTATTGTCCACAATTTCGTGTCCCCCCCCTCTATCTCGAGATTGGGAAATGGTAGAGAGGTGGTTGATACCTCATTTTGAAGGTCTTGACTTGAACTGCTCCCGGAAGCGCGGGGAGCCCCGGGGAGCAGAGAGGTTCCGGAGCACCCCCGTGAGTAAAAATGAGTAAAATAAAAAAGTTGTCCAAATGAGCTAATTTTGGTATCATTCGAAAGCTCTCGTCGAGCCATGAAAAAGTTGTAATAGGGTCAAGGCCTGAAAATGTACCCATTTTGAGTTATGAGGCGAAAAAGGGTCAAAAATGGCCAAAAACGGCCAAAACGGCCGTTTGAAGGGGTTTTCCGCCTTTATCTCGAGCAAGAGTCAACTAGTTGGCCTGAAATTTGGCATGTAGGGTGGCACCCGATGCGATAAGACCCTCCGGGCACCTGGGTTCCATAGTGTCAGGCAATTAGCAATTACTCGATACGGTGATGCTGCAAATGGTCAAAATCGAAAGTGACGGAAACCCCTCAATATGGGTATCATTCGAAAGCTCTCGTTGCGTAGGTAAAAAGTTGTAATAGGCCAAGGCGTCAAAATGTAGGAAAAATGAGTTACGGAGCCTCAAAGGGGTCAAAAATGGCCAAAACCGGTCAAAATGGGTCAAAAATAAAAAGTTGTCGAAAACCTCACAATATGGGCATCATTCGAAAGCTCTCGTTGCGTAGGTAAAAAGTTGTAATAAGCGTAAAGCGCCAAAATGTAGGAAAAATGAGTTACGGGGGCCTCAAATGGGTCAAAAATGACCAGAATCGGTCAAAATGGGTCAAAATTGAAAGTTGTTCATTTGGGTGGATTTGGGTTTCATTCGAAAGCTCTCGTTGCGTAGATAAAAAGTTGTAATAGGGCCAAAGCTTAAAAATGTCGGAAAAATGAGTTACAGAGCCATAAATGGGTTAAAAATGGCCAAAATCGGTCAAAATGGGACAAAATAGAAAATTGTCCGGTCGATACCGGTGTCATTCGAAAGGTCTCGCTGAGTAGATAAAAAGTTGTTATAGACGCAAAAGGCTCAATCCCAATACTTTTCCTAAAAATGAAACCATTTTGTATATAAACGGAAAAACGACGGGCGGGAACCACTTGATGCCTTTTGACTTATTGGGTTCCCGCCCTTTTCCAAAGGGTTTGGAACCCTATGTTCTGGACATGTTTATTATTATTATTATTATTATTATTATTATTATTATTGTCCACAATTTCGTGTCCCCCCCCTCAATCTCGAGATTGGGAAATGGTAGAGAGGTGGTTGATACCTCATTTTGAAGTTCTTGACTTGAACTGCTCCCGGAAGCGCGGGGAGCCCCGGGGAGCGCAGGTGCTCCCGGAGCACCCCCGTGAGTAAAAATGAGTAAAATAAAAAAGTTGTCCAAATGAGCTAATTTTGGTATCATTCGAAAGCTCTCGGCGAGTAATGAAAAAGTTGTAATAGGGTCAAGGCCTGAAAATGCACCCATTTTGAGTTATGAGGCCGAAAATGGTCAAAAATGGCCAAAAACGGCCAAAACGGGAGTTTGAAGGGGTTTTACGCCTTTATCTCGAGCTAGAGTCAACCAGTTGGCCTGAAATTTGGAATGTAGGGTGGCACCCGATGCGGGAAGACCCTCCGGGCACCTCGGGTACCATAGTGTCACACAATTCGCAATTACTCGATACGGTGATGCTGCAAATGGTCAAAATTGAAAGTGACGGAAACCCCCAATATGGGTATCATTCTAAAGCTCTAGTTGCTTGGATAAAAAGTTGTAATAGTGGTAAAGCGACAAAATGTATGAGAAATGAGTTACGGAGCCTCAAAGGAGTCAAAAATGGCCAAAACCGGTCAAAATGGGTCAAAATAAAAATTGTCGGAAACCCCGCAATATGGGTATCATTCGAAAGCTCTCGTTGCGTAGATAAGAAGTTGTAATAGGGGTAAAGCGCCAGAATGTAGGAAAAATGAGTTACGGAGCCTCAAAGGGGTCAAAAATGGCCAAAACCGGTGAAAATGGGTCAAAATTAAAAATTGTTCAATTGGGATGACATGGGTATCATTCGAAAGCTCTCGTTACTTAGATAAAAAGTTGTAATTAGGCCAAAGCGTCAAAATGTAGGAAAAAATGAGTTACAGTGTTTGAAAGGGGTCACAATTAACCAAACTGGTCAAAAGGGTAAAAATTGAACTTTTGTCGGATTCGGCTGATAATTGTATCAACCGAAAGCTCTTGATGAACTGGGAAACTAGAAAAGATATAGACGCAAAGCAGCTGAAACCAAAT
>JASAND010012878.1:0-39786 GCA_030248195.1 Trissonchulus latispiculum
GTGCGAGTCATCTCGCCCTTAGGATCGGATTACCCCTGCGTGTATTGTCTGGCGAGGCTGTCCCGACCGTCTCCTGTAGTCGGTCAGTTATCCATCTGTGCCACGGTCTCCGCGTCCGCTACGTCTGGGCGTGGTAACGGTGTTAGTACGTAGGTTAAACTACTAGCCCCGCTACACAGGCACAGATGAGGATTATAATGCTGAGTTCCCTTTAAATCCTAGCTATAATAATCGTAGTGAATAAAATTTGTCCTGGCTACAACGCACTGGAAACATTACAAAATAATTCCTTTGTGAGAGAGAGAAATACGGATTCTGAGCAACGCTGTGAAATTTCCCTGTATTTAGTGTAATTGAAGAATGCGAGATAACGTTGCCAGTGATAGATAGCTATCTATATCTATATATATATATATATATATATATATATATATATATATATATATATATATATATATATATACCTACTTGAATTTGTAACCATACAAGATATATACAATTTTGATACAAGATCCTCCGCCTGGTTATTAATATACTCTATTCTAGAGTCCCCTTGGACATATTTTTGTTTTGTTAATTTCTTTTGGATCTACAGCAGGGATTACTGTTAAATTGCAACTAAAGCCACCTCCAAAAATTACGAAATTATGCACATACTGAATAAAAAATTTTTGTCACAAACAAGTTGTGTTTTAATTGACCCGATAACCTACTGACTCCATCCACTTACAGGATGTCTAAAGACAATACTTTGCATTTCAGAAGTTGTGAAAAAGTCAAAAAGTTCAACCCAGATTTTTATTTAGGGTCATAGATGGATGCTCCTAAATGGGGGAAAATAGGAAATTGTTTTAACCGTTCTTTCTCATACACTTGTTTTGTGAAATGCCAAAAGTTTAAACTAAAACAGTTTCAGTTGAATTGTTTCGGGTTTACCGACATTTATTTCTATGCTAGCATTACACTTTTAGTTTTGGTTTTGAGAATATTTTTCTGGAAATATATTTGGTATAATTTCACTGTACTTATTCAACGCTGTCGCTTCCACTATGAGGCAAACTATATTGGTGCTCTGTCTTCATAGAAATTATTTAAATTATAATAATTCGAGTCATAAACTGTGAACTACCCTATTTTTAAAATTAAAAGTTTTTTGCAGCACTTTGTAATCTTTAATTCCAATAGAATGTCGCTTGCCAGAACGAACAACTGAATTTAGGTAGCTTCGATTGATTATTGCTGTCCTGTATAGTGTCTGTCCACTTAATGTTGTGACTTTTTTAACCCCGAGCAACGCGTTAGTATTTAATTCTGTAGTGTTAAAAAATGAAATTGTCACCACACTGCAGTACCGGAAACTTGAAAAATTTGCATGTCAGGAGGGATTTCATTCCAGAACCTGCGGATTGCCTAATCTACTGATCCAAGACCACAGTTAAACGGGCCTGACTCTACAGCCAAATTCCTAAAACCAGTTTAACAAATAATCAGTCATCTACACTCTAGCCAGCTATCTCTCGGTAGTTCAGTTGACAGAGCGATCGGAGCGCTAATCCGGAAGTCGTGTCCGGAAATTGTTTCCGGTCGCAGGTGCTGGAGTGACAATTAATTTTCTATTTAGGTTCTAATTTATACTGTTGATATTAACTTTATTGTTTTAGCCAACATGTCGATTCGATTGATCGCCTTAGTCTCTGCGACCTGCAGTACTGTGGTGCTATTCTCTTGCCTATTTGCAGTACCCAGTATTCTCAACAAGCTGGAACAGGTTACGTCTAATGTGGAAAAGGACATGGAACAGTTCAGAGTGAGTTAATGGGTAACAGTTAATTAGCTGTGAATTAATCAACTAAAATTATTTTATTGTCGCAGACAGTGAGATATTCCTTCCAAGGCAAAACTGAACTTGGCTGAAGATCACATGAATCACAATTAGTAACTGACTGTGGTCTTGGTTCTAACCACACTGGGTCTGGTCCTAAGCAGTTTGTCCAAAAAATAATTGAGTAGGCTGGGCTTGTATCTTGAACCCAAATTTTTGAGGGGGGTAACGAAACGTTTTCAAGCATTTTAAAGTTTTTTATACGCCGAGCATTTATAAATTTAAAATATTTTCAACAAATATTCAAAACTCTAGTCGGTCTTATGAAACATTAGAAAATATAGCATAAAACATCCGCTTGCCCCAGACGGTGGTAGGTCTTGTACCTTGTCCACTTGGGAGCTTGGACCTCTCCTACCCCACCCCAGGTTAGAGGTACAGCCTTCGCAAACATTGACCGATAGAGCTAGTTTTAGAGTTGTTATCGATACGATAATAACTGAAACTCATGAAATTAGCTTCTGCCCAGTTCATTTAATGGGTTAATACTTTGTTGTAATTAATTTAACTATTTAATTAATTTAATTCTTTTAGGTCTTGGCCGACGGGACGTGGCACGAAATCATCGAATTAAGATCCGTTCGACCGTTGCAAAAGCGCCAGGCAGGTGGCGGCTGTCCTCCTGGACCGCCAGGACCACCCGGACCACCTGGCCGAAACGGATCGCCAGGAATCCCAGGTGTGCCCGGCGATCCTGGTTTCGATGGGGACGATGAGCCCGTGGCTCAGCCAGGCGTCTGCATCGAGTGTCCCGCCGGACCACAGGGGCCGCGCGGTGCCCCAGGTGAGGCCGGTCCCAAGGGTAACAAGGGACGTCCCGGCATCAAGGGTATCCCAGGCACACCTGGTCGCCCTGGTGCACCTGGCGGGGCCGGTGCTCCCGGACCAGCCGGTAGACAGGGCACACCTGGCACACCAGGCCAGCCAGGTGAGGACGCCCTGGGTGGTAAGGGTCCACCTGGTCCACCGGGTCCCCCGGGACCTGATGGGATCAGTGGTGTCCAGGGTCCCATGGGTGACTCCGGTCAGGACGCCGGACCACCCGGAGAACCCGGCCCACCTGGGGGTCGGGGTGAGGACGGCTACGACGGTCTCCCCGGAGATCCAGGCCCACTGGGACTACAGGGTCGACCCGGTGCGGACGGTCACTACTGTTCCTGTTCCCAGGTCATGCAGAATGAACCCAGCGATTCCGACGGGAAGGAAGTGCACGAAGGATACGGAGAGCCAAAGGAGGAAACTCACGAAGGCGGATACGGAGGGGAGGATGGAGAAAAACCGGACCAGGAACCGGAAGCCCCCGGTGAGGATGCGGGTGCGGACAGCGCGGGAATCAGTTTCGATGAAGCCGCTGCGGATGAACAGCACGAAGGATACGGCAGTCCGAAGGGGGAAGCTGACGAACCTGCGGCCGAGGAACCGACCGGAAAGGGCAAAGAACCCGCAGGTAAAGGGAAAGAGCCAGCGGGTAAGGGAAAAGAGCCAGCGGGTAAGGAACCCGCGGGTAAGGGCAAGGAACCCGCTGGAAAGGAGCCTGCGGGTAAAGGAAAAGAGCCAGCGGGTAAGGAACCCGCGGGTAAGGGCAAGGAACCCGCTGGCAAAGAACCCGCAGGAAAGGAGCCCGCAGGAAAAGGCAAAGAACCTGTCGGTAAAGAGCCAGCGGGTAAGGAGCCCGCCGGTAAAGGAAAGGAACCCGCCGGGAAGGAACCAGCGGGTAAGGGCAAGGAACCCGCTGTGGCTGAAGGAAAGGGAAAAACAGGGAAAGGAAAGGCCGTTCGTCGTCAACTGGAACCAGGACAGGAAGCTCCAGATGGTGAAGAAGAAATTGAAGAAGAAGTTGCGGAACCGGAAACTAAAGATGAATACGAACATGACAAGGAGGACGGCGAAGAAGAAGTGGAAGCGAGCGTGAAAGGAAAGTTGGTGGGAAAAGGAAAGGCAGCGAAAGGAAAGGGAGATGGAAAGGAAGCGGGAAAAGGAAAGGAGGCTGACGGTGCCGGGAAGGAAGCGGGAAAAGGAAAAGAAGCTGCAGGAAAGGCGGCCGGGAAAGGGAAAGGCGGAAAGGTGGTCAAAGTTCGAAGGCTGAAATTAGATTAGACTTTCCTGTTTTGACGGCATGAGGCGTTTACAAGAACGTTGTGTTTTTCTAAGGATTTGTGAAGGTACAGCTTTCTTGTAAAGGCTCGTGTCCCCCAAAATGTAGTTGAGAATGTTTTGTATATAATGATTGATTAAACAAATGATTACTCAGTCAGTCAAAGATTCCGGTAAAAAATTTTAATGTTTTTATTCCAGTCTGTCTTATTGTTGAAGCTTAGGAGTGCATAATCTCAACATCATGAAGTACTACATCCATATATAGGGTCTCTTGCGCAATCCCCCCCAGCCCTTACTTTTGATTTTTTTGACCAATAACTCTGAAATTTTGTATGGGTGCATACTAGAGGCTGCTGAATTCAAAAATTCAAAAATTTTTAAATTTTACAAAATTTTAAACAAATTTTAAATTTTATTTTGGTAAGGGGGAACCAACGGGAACCGAAAACTTTTTTGAACAAAATTTTGCTGAAAACGTGCGGGCAGGTGTTTACAGGAGCGCCGAGCACGAATCCGAAGTTCGTTTTTTGATAAATCTTTTCGTTAGCTCAGGATAAGCTTAAACCTTAAGCTTATAATTTTAGCTTATTTTAAGCTAACGAAAAGCTTTATCGAAAAATGGATTTCTGATTTGTGCTCAGCATCCATGAAAACCCCCGTATGCAAGTTTTCAGCAAAATTTTTTTCAAAAATTTCGGTTCCCCTTGGTCCCCCCCTTACCAAATTATAATTTTTTTAAAATTTTTTAATCTTAAGCTTTGCCCGGTTCCCCTTGGTCCCCCCTCACCAAAATAAAATTTAAAATTTTTTTAAAATTTTTTAATCTTAAGCTTTGCGAATTTTCTCTACGGTTAAGTGACACGGAGCGAAACTCAAAAAAATGTCCCTCGGCCCATACGTCCTCTGTTTGATAGCGCAAAAAGAAATTTTGTCTGGTTCCGCATTTTTGAAAAATCGATGTTCGAAAATGTTTGGTCTATATTTAGCCTTTATGTCATAAAGTTTTTGCTAACTTTTTGCTAATTTTGCAAGTTTCGTAATCTCATGTGAATGTCCTGACTGTAAGCTTTAAATCGATGCATAAAGCGCTTCCCAACTTAAGCTTTCCAAATCTTAAGCTTATAATTATAATCTGTATGTGTGTACATATGTATAGGTTACAACAACAACAACAACATCTTCCTACAAAGCAACTGTAAACTTACTTTTCCTTTATAGTAAACATTGTATATATATAAGTTATTTATTTCGTCAGAACAGGAAACAAGCAAAGAAACAAGAATTATTATTGCATTAAGTCAATAAAGTTGAGCAGTAATAACAAATAATTTAACGGTTTCTTAGAACTGTTATCCAGTAAAGTGCATATCAGTGGCCGATGGAGACTTGCAAATTCCGGTCAGTTCGTCCACAATTAGGCCATGCGGGCAGCTTAGGCCTAAAAATTTACTTTGTTTAAATTATTTATTTTAAATTAAATTTTAAATTATTTATGTTTAAATTATATATTTCCATACCAAAAAATTAATTTCATTGATTCCTTATCAAACTTAATCTAAACGTTTCAAGTGCCACTGACTTAATGTACAAAACAGAATTCTTCAAAGTATTGCTTACGACAATTGTTATTGAGAGAAACCATTTGGATGGGACAACGACAGATGGTATTTTGACATCGTTCAATGCCCGAAATCCACTGACATTGCTCGTGTCTGAGGCAGGGTTCGCCCAAATTCGACTCTGAAAATGAGTTCGTAATTAAACATTAATATCGGTTACGACATTTAGTGTATAATTTAGAGAGACATTTGTATAATTGCATATAAGAGTTTATAATGCTATTAGTATTAAACGAAGACACCCTTCTCCATATTTAACATCTAATCAGGCAAACACAGTTGAGCCCTCCTCTAAATGCTTAGTGGGTCTCAGCAATCTGGTTGGCTGTTGGCTCCTCCCAACTCCCAAAACTACCGTACTGCTTTTAAAGTTTCTTAATTTGCAAAGCAAAACATATACATACATAAAAACGGTTTTTAAATACTTTGGAGAATTGAAGACTTTTCTCTAGCCAAATTGTAAACAGTACACCAGTTGCTTGTTATATCGCAATACCAACATTTCTTGGTACAGTAACTTAAAACCATTCAACTGTAAGTAAACATAAATTATAAGTATAAAGTAAGTATTTTATAGTTTAACTAAAGGTTACAAACATCTATAAACCCTCATTTCTTCACGGAGATCACAAATTGTATGTCACAAACAAAATTCTAAAGTAATGAATAATTCAACTATGGATGAAGTGTAAGAACTGGCTAGATTATAAATAATGTACTTCTCGGACAATTACAGAAAACCAATCTTACTAGGCCAGCAGCAATCGTGAACCCGAATTTCGGTATCCACACAGGGTCTATTCAGGTTGTCTGGCAAACACTGAGGTTCCAGATTCGACTGATCTTGGGTGAGCGGTCGATATCGCTTTCGATTGGATCGAACCTCTTCGTCCTCCTTGTTCAATTCCGCTTTCGATTCTCGCTCCAATTCTGATTCTGAAACAAGAAAAACTAACCTTTTTCAATTAAAATTAAGAAAATTAAAAAAACTGGGAACAAATAAAACTAAAGTTCAGAAAGAAACTCAAAAATAAAAATTTTATTGCCACGCGGGAATCGAACCCACAATCCTAACGGCTTGATGACCATAGCTGGGGCCCCCAAATTAAATCCAAGTATTAATGACTTTATTGTGCACCCTGCTGTGCCGTTTCCAATTTGAAGTCTAATAGAGAGGTCAAATGGTGGTCAACTCTAATACAGTTTGAAGTGGAAACAGAGGGGCCCCCATCAGTGAATATATAAAGATTACAAATATTAATGTTGCCAAACAAGCTTCCATCTAAACTGAAACTAACTGATAAAGCTTGAAAAGTGAAAGCGTAGACTGAACTTTAAAGAATTGATTAAAATAAACCATTTTTTATTTGTAAATTTCTGTGGAATTATCAATATTGTCCTGTGCTAAAGTTATTGCCAGAGTCAAGTCATTCAAAATTTGAGAAAATTTCAACAAATTCATCATATCTTATAATTGCTCGTAACAAATGTGTTTGACACACCACTGAACAGAAATCCAAGGAAATAATTTTTATTTGCATTAACTAGTTTTCATGTTGTAACAAGTTAAATTTTCACTTTATTTGAAAAGTCACTTGTTTTACAACATTACAATTTGTAATCTTTATATATTCACTGATGGGGCCCCTCTATTTGCACTTTAAACTGTATTAGAGTTGACCACCATTTGACCTCTCTGTTAGACTCAAATTGGAATCGGCACAGCAGGGTGCGCAATAAAGTCATTAAGACTTGGATTTAATTTGGGGGCCCCAGCTATGGTTATCAAGCCGTCCTAACATTCATACTCCGACGTCTTGCCGACTGAGCTACAGCAGTAAGAGGAGAACCTCTGCTTCTAAATCCGGAACAGCACTGATAGACATTTCGCTGAGTGGATCGGACACAGTTGTAACCGGTGGGACAGGCGGTGTGATTTGAATCGCAGATCAGTGGATCCGAGGTGTTCAGATAGAGATAGGCTCGACCGGATGGGCAACCGTTGGCTAAAAATTACAGTACATTACAATAGTATATAGTGTAAAGAAAAACAGTCAAAAATTCCGCCCCAAACAAGTATATATTTAGGAATGAATGTATTAAAGAATCTTAGTGAAGTTGTGCGTTTGTTGCACACAATGTCAAATCTTAAGTTAAATAAAGAAAATGAACAAAATAATGTTCTTTAATTTTGATCTTTTGACGTATATTACAACTGCATTTTTAACTAAATTTTCAAAAATTTAAATTTTATAATTGTACACGGATTAACAAAAGGCTGACATACTGCCGGTTAGCGTGGAGCTGGGAGTACAACAGTAGTACTGTTTCAGAGCATAACTGTAGGTGCATTCATAACCAGTGGGACATCGGATTGCGCTGGACGTGCAGATGAAAAAGTCGCCGCGCAAATCTGTAGCGACGGACGACCCAGTTGGACAGATACCTGAAAACAAAATAAAAATAAATCAAAACCACATTAAAACTATTTTTCGTGTCACTGAAAACCGTGACTTGTTACTACTATTAATCTAACACAGTCAAACTGTTAACCTCTAAAGGCCAGCTCACACTAGGCAACTTTGGAGCAACTTTGCAACTTTGTTGCAGCAACTTCAGTTGCCACACGAGAAAGTTGCAGCAACTTGCACAAACAGTGGATTCAACTAGCTGAAGAAACAACCGATCATAGGCAAGAATTCTAGTTTATAATTTGAATCGACCAATCAACGTACTAGTTGCCGCTAGAAATCGCCCCAAGCGTGATTGCAACAACTTGGTTGTGGCAACTTTTTTCTCAGCTGCCACCACATTCACACTGGGCAACTTTTGAGCAACTTGGTTGACGCAACCAAGTTGCTTCAACTAAGTTGCCCTAATGTTGCCTAGTGTGAAACTGGCCTTAATGTGTTGTCAACAGTGCTCTAAATCAGCGTCAATCCTTTGTTGTAAAGGCACCATACCTGAGGGAGTGGGTCTTGGCGTTGGGGCTACTGTGGTTGTGGGGGGCAGACAGCAATAGGGCCCGGCCAGGGTCTGTTGACAGGTGTGAGTGGCCGGGCAGTAGGCGGAAGGGTTGGCAAAACTGCAAGCCTGATAGCGACCGGGCGAGACTTGATACGCGGCCACCCCGTTCGGACAAACTGGTACCACTGGAGCTAAAATGTTAGTTTGCTAATTAGATTGACTATTTGACATTAAGCTTGCTTGAACGGGGTGGGAGGCAGAACCAGATAATAGTAAATTTATTACAAACGGGAAAAGGTATGTGAAACCTTTAAATCTGAAAGTTTTGTATTCGTTTTACGGGAAGGCAAGGTGAAAAAGAACTAATAAATAGAAGCCTTTTCTTTAGGAAGCTGTTCTAGCTGGCAAGCAATTGGTCAATCAGCTGCGTTTCAAATCTAATTAACGAGGCAGCTACCGACTATGCGAGAGCTGTGTCAGAAATATTGATGATTTTATTTTGAAAAATTAACCAACCTGTAGTTGTGGTTGTAATGACAATGAGGCCCGTTCCACAACAAACCGTTCGACCGGAAACATTGTTACAAATGTAGCTGATCGGGCAACCGAAGTTAGTGTTAACATTACATCCTTCCAGCACTCTTCCGCTAAGCGGGTCAACATAGGCAACCTGTAGCGCTGGACATCCTGGAAAAATCAAAAAATCAAATTAAGTAGGATAAAAATGCCTGGTCTGAAACAACCGAAAGTGTATTAAGGGTACAATCAAAAGTCAAAGGGTCAAAACAGTCAAACAGTCAAAAAATAATAAATACAAAAATCCTGAATACACAGGAGATCCTTTCTGGAAGCGAATCCAAGCATTTTACACCTCATAAACAATAAACAGAATGCAGTTCAAATTGTGTACTAGCATTCTCAGCACAGCACTGATACTGGTTGTTAACAGAGGAATATTGACAGCTGTAAACTCCAGGGCAGCTATCACGAAGAACAGCTGTGGTACAGATTTGAGGCGAAGAGGCCCCGCCCGGGACGTACGGTAACATTCCTGTTGGACAGCCCATGTCTAAAATAAAAAAAATACAAAAAGTATTGAAATGATAACTACCTTTCAACGGACAATGCAGGAATATCAAGTGTATATTTCAGAAGGAGCAACCAATGGAAGTCGCAACACAATTGATTGTTTACAAACATCAGATGCTATTTTTATGTATATATATACTTTTTATCTACAGCTACAAAAAATTCCACATTTAGTACACACCTCCCTGTTGACCACCTCCGGAGCAACAGTAACTGGTGGAAGTATTGGCGTATCGGACACAGGCGTAGTTGTCCGGACAACGCTGAGAGGATGAACCGGCCACACACATCACAGGTAGACCGTTGGACAGATACGGGGTCCCGTTAGAGCACACATCTAGAATATAACAAAGGTTAAAACCAACACGGAGCTAAAAAATTTTAATTTGGTGAAGAGAAATTAAGTAGACTAATGGAGGACGGACATAAATAACGAATGTAACCTACTTGTGACTCCACCGCCTTTGCAACAATAGCCTGTAGTTGAGGTCCTATTGTAGCAAACGTAGCCGGTAGGGCAGCCCTGCGAAAAGCCGGGCGTACAAAGCATCGGCATTTTGGTTGTTTCGTCGACAACGAAATTGCCGCCAACCGGGCAGACAGCTAAAAAATGAAGATTCACAAAAAACTCTTGTAGAATGTGTATAAAGTCTAAGCTTGTTTCTCATTTTGAAAGTATGTCCTGTCGCAATATTTTCTATCCACAAACTAAAGCGGCTGGACTATATCAGCTTTAAGAGTAATTTAAATTGATTGGCGTTATGAAAAACGCAATTTTTGACAACAGCCATATTAAATCAAAAGTTTGAAATCTTTCCATGAATAAAATGTAAAATTAAACAGGATCCGCGTAAATATTTTCCTGGATAGACGTTTTGCAAAGATTGCCTTAATTAGGTTCACGGCAGCCATTTAGCATGGCCCGCGGGCTGATAGATTGATTCTTTTCACTCTCAGTTTTTCATGTATGCTTCATAATGCTCAGAATGCAAATGATTGAAATGATGCGGACAAAAACAAAAGTAGAAGATCATCAAGCGTATTTACGATCAATAGTGCAACAGTATCCCTGATAGTTGTTGTCCACCTTAACATTGGACTGACAGGAGTAGCTTGTTGGACAGGAATTGAACACGCTGGACAGGGTGCACTGGACCGCCTCCTTGCTGTCCTTATTTCGGTACACCGCATGGGAACTGGGGCAGAAATCTGAAATCGTAAACATATTTCGAATGAAAATAAAAAATCTTTGAAGAAAATGGAGTGCTTATTTGAAAATATCAGCTAACCGGGACAATACTTATTTATTTGATATGATTGAAAGAAATAGTACTAGGATAGTTGGTTAAAAGTTAACTTATTAAATTATTATTTTTAATAAAATTAAAATTTTAATTTGTGGGACCTCCTGCAATGGTTGCACAGCAGTAGTAAGCAGTCCGAGTTCGCCCCAGTCTGCAGTTGTAATGCGAGGGACAGGCTCCGGTGATTCCTGGATTGCAGGTTCGGGCAGTCAGAGTTCTGGCGTCCACGTAGGCCTTTTCACCCACCGGACAAAGACCTAAACCAATCAAAATAAGTGATAAAAATGACAAAAACACAAAAAACTCGATAAAGGCTGTACTTGTATTTAAATATCGCTGCTATTACACAATGTGAACATTTTAGGTGAACAAATAATTGCTAATGCAATACACATCTCTGGGTTGAGCCAATTTTAAATTTCAATTATTCTCGTATTTTACAAAACTTTTATCTGTATACAGCCAGAAAACTCGTATATTGATTGCTAGCTAACAATGTATATAATGTGAATGTCCCGTTGTAAAATACAGTTACCCATATCCGTAGCACCGCAGCAGACGGCTCGATTTGTGAGTGAATCGAAACGACAGGAATAGCCCATGGGACAGGTGCTGTTGTCCTTCACATTGCAGGTGTGAACTTTCTGCGTGTTGGGATTCACGTACACTGCATCGCCTGCGTTGCATGCTACAATAATTACAGCAAAACAAAACGTATATAATCGAGTCGAGAGCAATATTGAACGTATCAGGCGTTACATTACTACCAAGATAAACAAATATGAGAGCCTATACCGTATTTATACAATTTTTATTTGTATACAGTATGAATGGCCGTTTGTGCGATTCATGCAGTTGTACTGTAGCTCTTCTACCAGGGCTGGTGGACCAAGAAGAAACCGCGGACAAGCCCGAACGGGAGGCGTCAGGCACCCTAGTACTCACGAAACCAGGACCTAGAAGAGAGAAGGGAAGAGGGAGATCATCTTTTCACTCACCATTGAAAGTAAAGAATTGGTCCAGCCGGGATCGAACCACAGCCCTTCTGACTCCGGAGCAGACATGCTAACCAACTACCCCACAGCTGAACTCTCATTGCAGGCTTATCAATCTTTCCTATGCCTGCTTCCCTTACAGTACAATTTACCAAAAGACTAGGTACAGTAAGACTAAAGTGAATTAAAAATGAGAATGTCATGCATCACCGAAGGAGCGAAACCATACCGTTAGCCATTGATTTAACTACTGTAATATTTATAGCCACAGTAACCGCTACCGTAACTCAAACTTAGAGTGAGTTGAATTTAGGTCAATACCAGCAGATTCGCAGAAATCTTCGCATTGGGCCTGAGTTGCAAAATTGTTCCCATTATTATCACAGCCGTAGAAGGTATAGGTGCGACACGCTCGAAGCGCCTGGTTGAAGTAATACCTAAAATAATGTGGTCTTGAAGCATCGTATAATTGCTTAAAATTGAAAGAATCAATGGAAATCGTTAAAGGAGTTGGTAAAATTAAACCAGGTTAACCTTCCGAAATTCAACTTTCTAAGAGAAAATTTTAAACTGTTAAATTTTGTTTATATATTTCTATATATATTTATATACATATATATTTCAGTTTTTATCAATATTGGTCGATCTAACATAACAATTCTAAAACTTCACAGACCGTGTAACTCCTTCAATGCCACAGCGCGAACCACTTTGACCAGGAAAGGTGCTACAGATATAGGCTAAAAAATGAAGAAATTAAAAATTAGTAATAAAAGCAAAATCTAAAATTCATAATATTAGACGCCGTTTATGGAACAGGAAAAGGTAACAAAATTAAATTATAAACCCGAAAAATAATCTCCATCGTGGGAATTGAACCCAGGACCTTGAAATTTGTAGTTAAAACTCACCTCTAGTTGGACAACAGTACTGATTTGTGGAGGTCCCAGTTGTGACCGAAGTGCACTCGTGACCGGCCGGGCATTTTGAAGTATCTCCATAACAGGTAATCCGTGTGCCACTTGTCTCCGCCGGGAATCCGCCATTAGGACAAACTGGAAAATTAATCAAATACTAATTTGCATAATGGGATTCGTCTTTCACTGTGAACAAAAAATAATTGGTGTCCTAATTGTATGTGCATATAGCCTGCTTTAGAATTCTGTCATACTTTACTGTACAACAAAATGATATAATCATGAAAATCAATCAGGCTCCGGCTCCAGAGATTAGTTCTCTCTGGGTAAGAGCGCTCACATCGCCCATTGGCTCTCTCCTGTTTCGGGCTAAGGCTTTTCGGCTGGCAAGACATTCATTTTTCATTATTTTTTCATAAAATTCTTAAAACGAATGCTGCTAGAGAATATATAAGTGTGCACAAATATGACCATTACCATTAACACCGCAATAGGATTCACAAAGGGTTCTTGTGGCAAAGTTGTTGGAATTTCCGTCGCAGCCTTTGTATGAGAAACTGAGACACTTATTATCTGTACGATCGTAGTAGTATCTCGGCGTCTGGGGTCCACAAGTTCGACCGACGTCACTGTCCAGACCGCCACAAATGTAAGCTATAAAATTGAACATTTTTCAGAAATAAATTTCTCAAAATTTCAAAACTTAAAAACTCACAAAGAACAAACGTGACTACATTTACAGTGACAAGACGGTTTATTATTTTTTGTAGCTTAAAATTTACAGATATTGCGAGTTCCTATTCGTCCAGCAAAATTGAGCTCTAAAATCATAATTTAAATTGTTTCAGTTCGATGCTATTTTCTATAACCTTGTGTTGGACAACATCCGTAAATCTTTCCGTCATAGTAGCACTCGTAATTGTTTGGACAGGTGTTGGTCCCATCCGGAGAACAGGATCGATAATACCCATCCGAATCCTTATCCGGCTCACCCTGGATGCAGCGAGGCTTCGCTGAAATAAAAAAAAAATCAAATCAAAACAAAAATTAAAATATAAAAATAAAAAAATTTTAATAAGCAATGTAATTAGAACTTGTTTACTGTTACGATGGTAAAGATGTAGTTGGTCACTGGCACCTCACTACCTTTATTTCGGTTATTAAGCGGACGCAGTATGAAAATAAATGTGTACAGTATTAAAAAAATTAACAAAGTTAAATGTATTATTGTAAAATTTAATCTCAATATTAATGATTAGTATTTGAAATTGTCTAGCTATTCTTCTGTTTGCTGAACTTCTTGATTTGTGATGATTTTTGGCCAGGTATCCATAAAAACATAAAAAAATGACCGATATAAATTTGCATTTGTGGAAACTAGGTGCCCAGCCGATTTAGAAAGTGTCAACTTTTTCACGAAATCATTATAGCATGGAGGCGGATTAATTTATTAATGTACAAGCTTTTTTGCCATCTTAGGTAGGATTGTGACGCAAATGCAGGAGTTTTGACGGTTTTTCAGGAATTTCCAACTGGCAAGGCTTAGCTCAAGATTTAATGAGGTGTTAAGGTTTATACAATGCGAGGAAGTTTTAGTTCAAGCCAGATTGCCAAAATTCATATCATTAAAATGATTTGGAAATATGTTAACATTTCTGATTAGCTTGGTGTATTTTTCTATCGCTAATGATCTTATCACTTGCTCGCAAATAAAATGAATTGCTAAAATTGCTGCTATGATGTATGTATTTCCTCTGTAAGCTTTAATACTTTCATTTAGTCTTCAGTTTGGTTATTATAATATCCATTCTACTTAGTTTTCACCAGTTTTATTTTAAAAATTTAGAAGATAACTTAGTTGTCAATAATTTGACTTCTTTTACAGACAAAGGTCAGCACAAGGCCGGTTTGTGTGTAGTAAAATAGAGTACCCCAATCATGTTTATTTTCGTATTTGAGCCAATTACCTACTTTGAAATTGTTTTGACTTTTGAGTTTCAGTTGTCACGCAATCCGTTCAGGTTTTACAATTCCGGCAAATTTGATAAAAGTTTAGAATTACTGAAAACCTCTAACCTGTTTACGTGCTCAGAGGGTCTGTCAGAAACCCGATCCCAACTGTACAAATATGTACCCACTGGAGAGACTTTTATTTGTCTCAATTCATTGCGAACGTCGGTTGCCAAACTTGAGTGAACGATGGAATAAATGAATAAATATTGAACACAGAGAGAGAGAGAGCGCGCCATGTGGGAAACGTCAATTCTTTCATGATTCAATTACTTACCCACTCCCCAGCGGTCCCTATCTGGTAGTCTCTGACTTAGGTTAAACCTAATTCACTTGTTTGTCTCTACTCAGTCCTGATTCCTGACTCCAGCCTTCCAACCCGTTTAACTTAACTTTAGCATAAATCCAAGGCAGGCCTATGTTCCAATGGCACAGGAGAATATGAATTCAATATCAACTTTTTGATAATTTGTTAGTGTTGCTTAAGCTTTGCTAATCACTCCTTAGAAAAGTTCCAGTAGAAACTACAGGAGTCACTTTTGTTCTAAATCAATCATAGAAAAGGTTTTGTAGAAAATACAGGTTGTGTCTTATAATTTCTACAGGACATCATTGGTAGTTTTTACCGAGCACAGGCAGAGTGCACTAGTCTTCAATACAAAACCTGTAGTTTTCACTGGTTTTACAGGTCACTCTACAGATTATTGCTCGATTAGCTGAAATTAAATACATAAGGGTCACAGTGATAACAGTTTTTGAAGATTGATTTTTTGAATTTTTCAAAATTTTAAAATTTTTAACAAACTGTGAGAGATTTTTATGTAACAGCGGCTCCCTGACGAATATATTTTGGGGAAAGCTTCCCCGCTCCCCCTCCTCTCGCGCCAACCCCCTTTTCATAATCACGTCGACCCAGTGAAAATTGCAGGTTTTGTCTTGTACACATTTGGTATCTCATTTAGAATTTTCGAAAAAGTCCAAAAAACCATAGGTTTCTTTAGTTTCTTTACAACAGGAAAGTGTTGTTAATTTTACCACTCAAGTGGCCGGTAAAAATACAAAAGTTACCTTCGTGGAAAATACAAGAAGCTCCGTTAGTGACTGACCGCACAGGAGCACTTTTGTAGAAAACTACAAGAATAACTTGCAAACAAGAGTCTTTTTACAAATGGTGTTTAGCTGAGAGCAAACTAGCAGATATAAAAAAATTAACTCGCGATTTCATAATTTCCTCTTTTCTGTTAAAGACTGCAAAAGAAGGAAGCTCCCAGTCAGTTTTTGTTACACAATCTTTAGATCTAAGAGGGCCTAAAGGTTGGCTATTCTGCTCTGTAATGATAGCATTCTTTTAATTTTATCTTTCACTTTGAAATTAAATTTAGAAAACTGATAAACCAGCAAACAAGCAAGCAATGAACAAACTTAATTCTGTTTAAAACTTTTCAATCGAGGAGGTAGGTTTTCAGCCCCATTTTAAAAACTTGACTTGGTTCCATATCTGTCGAAATCCTTGTAGAGAAATTCGAAAAATTAAGGTAAAACCGAGTATAGACGAATTACAATTAGCTTTTTAAATCCTTTTTTCTATCTTGCCTTTTCGCACTCTTTCCTGAAAAGGTATGCTTGTCATTTTGGAATGTTAAGTGGGAAGTCAGCGAGCAGCAAAGGTATACTTTAGCTCAGCGCAAGCATACGCGTTTTCCCTTATCTTTCAGAAAATGTAGGTCGTAGGATCCAAACCAGATATTTTCTGGTCATTTGCTGATGCCATAAAGTTAGCTCTACTTTACCACCTTCCCAAAGACCAATTTATTTTAGAGGCCAATTTTCTATCACAGGCTTGTAGCTTTAGTCATCACATTAAAAGATAGGAATGAAGAGCCAGTTAGGCGAAATATTTGATTTGACTGGAACGGAAATGGTTCCACATTAAATCAAATATATTCTCTTTCCCGCCCGACTCTGGGGGAAGAAAGTCGTACGGAGGGAAATAAAATTTTCTAAACCCACAAAGGCATTTTCTTGCTAGTCCTAATACATTATTTAAGTGTTTACCCCACTGAGAAACATTTTACTGGTGTGTCTAAATCTTGGTCAAAAATGTTTCAAAAAGTTCCCTTAAAGTTTAAGCTCAATAAATTGGAGTGAAATGCGACTCAAGAAGAAATTATTTAGGCTTCAAGAACTTTTATGCTATACTTATAATTTATTTCAAACTTAACTACTATACAAGTTTGGTTCAAAACTTTGTTTACACAATGTTTTGAAGTCTTCATTAATCAAAACTGACATCAGAAACCTGTCCCTTTATTTTTGTCAATTTTTTCAATTATGTGTTTTAGCGCAGACAATGACGCTGAAATTTCTGCTAATTTTATTATATTCTCTCATCAACCTCAGCACAAATCGAGCCGTTATTTTTTCCGGAACAAATGCTGTCAAATCCGCAAACCAAGCAACCTTTCAGCCGCCCGGATTGACGGAATTTCTCCGAAATGGTACCACCTTGGATTTTAGCGGATCCACCGACAGTGGATTTAAAATTCCACTTGAAATGGTGACAAGCGAAGCCTTGACCGAGACATTTTTATCGATATCAATCGATTTCAAGCAGAAGAAAAATTCCAAAGGAACTGTTTTGGCCATTCAGAAAGGCTCGGGTCCAACCTTGCTGGAATTGGACAGTAATTCCCTAACCGGAATGATTTCCGTGACGTATCGAGCTGAAAATCATCAGAAACGAAAAATTTATGCCAAATCCCGAATTCTGGATTCTGATTGGCTGTCTGTTTATCTGGCTTTCAACGCCAGTGGTGGATTTCAGCTGTCCAGCGGTTGTGATTGGTCAGTTGAGGGTCACGTGACCCCGCTGAATCTCGCCCAACTGACCAGTGGGAATGCCTGGCTCTGGGTGGGACGTAGAAACGCCTTCCACGGACGTTTCATTGGATCGTTGGCTAATTTGCATATTCCTGGCCGTCACGTGACCTCTGGGTGCGCTGAGGCGCCGCATCAAGCCCAGGTCAAGGACTGGGACAGTGACCACTGTCCAGAATGCTTTGATGTCCTCCTACAGCGTATGGAGTACCTGAAGCAGGAGATGCAAAGCATTCGAGAGAAGGTGGAAAAGCACCACACCCACCTCCGAGATGTCCAGTTGCACCTGCGCGACTGCAACTACGAAGGAACTCGACTGACCAGTGGTCAAGTTCTCACGAAACTGGAGGAATGCACGGAATGCTTCTGCTATCGAGGTAGAGAATGAAAGTAATGTTGGTTAGGATTAAGTTGAAATGCTCTGAAGAGTGTAAGCGGATAGCCTAAGTTTCCAAATTTTGGGTGGAACGTGCAGTCTAAATTGTAATCAGGCCACAAATAACAAAATTTTAAGAGGAGTTAGTAAACCCAAAATAAAAATTGACCACGTTTTAAGAGTTCTGTCCACTTGGGCATTATTCACTATTGCTGATTTATTTCGAAAATTCGAGGTAGAATCTTTGGATCTTTTCCGAATTTACCTGCCAGTGCTAAAATTTTGACAATTTGACCAACCGAGCTGAAATTTGGTATGTTTTTGACCACGCTGCTTTAAAATATCGCAAAATTTTTCTAAATTCGAGTTTTTAGATTCACAAGGGATGATTAAGGAGAACCAAAACATTTTTGTCATCGATTTTGCTGGAATGTTGTACGTATGTGTTTTCTGGGTCGCTGAACACTAATCTGGAGTCCGTTTTTCGACTGAACGTTTCGTCAGCTCAGTATAAGCTTACACCTTAAGCTTACATCAAAAGCTAATATCAAGTGAACTTATGGCTCAATCGAAAAACTGACTTCAAATTCGTATTCAGCGACCCAGGACACTCTCTATACAACTTTTCAGCAAAATCGATGACAAAAAATTTTTCGGTTCCCCTTTTATCCCCCCCTTGCGAATCAAAAAATCGAATTTTGCGAAATGGAAAAATTTTACGATATTTCAACTCAGCGTGATCGAAAACATACCCATACCAAATTTCAGCTCGATTGGTCAAATTTTAAAAGTTTTAGCACTGGGGGTGTGGGTAATCTGGAAAACAACCCGAGCCTCTTTCCTATCCCAAAAACTTGAACATAAACTATTTTAGGAAAAGTTTCAAAATATCTATCGTTTTTTGTTCGTTTCAGGAAAAATTCATTGCAAGACGATGGGATGTCCCCACCTGAACTGCAGTCATCCCGTGCGAGAACCCGGGAGTTGTTGTCCCGTCTGCAAACAAAGTTGCCAATATATGGGACAACTCTACGAACACGGTCACAGCTTTTGGCCTAAGAAGTGCGCCTACTGCGAATGCAAGGACGGCCACATGCACTGTCAGTATCGATCCCCCGACGCCTGTCCCAGTATCGAGAATTGCCCGGCCGAGAATCGCGTTCGACCGCAGAATCAGTGCTGCGAAGTTTGCGCCGGGAGCGATTTCTGCGCACTGCAGCCCTGTGGCGAGAATGCCACCTGCGAGAATTTCGAGCACGGTCGAAAGTGTCAGTGTAACGATGGATTTTTCGGCAACGGCGAAGAATGTTTCGATATCGATGAGTGCAAATGGTCGCTGGAAATTGCGGCGCAGTTGGGCGGCTGCGGGCCCGGGACCACCTGTGTCAATACAGCTGGCAGTTTCCAGTGTCTCTGTCAACCTGGCATCTATAGGTTGGATGAGCGAAACTGTATTGACATACTCTTCTGAAACTGAAACTGACACTGAAACTGAAACTGAAACTATTTTGGATAGACCAAATCGATTTACCAAACAGTTTTGTATGACTGTAAACTGGTTGTACTGTACAGACTTTGTCAGGTGTTATTTTTAGTTTTATTTGTCATTCCAAAATTTCTCTATATTTGAAAATTTTTGTTCAAACTGGAGTTTGAAGTTTCACGTTTTAACTCCTTCTGTAACAACAAGACTGTGTTCAACTTAATTTGTTCAACTCCGGCGCGTCGGAGCAAGAAATGTGCAATCTGCAGTCTTACCAACGGCATCCGAGCAGTAAGTCATGCACTCCAGCTTTGTCTCAAAATTGTTGGCGTTCCCTTGGCAGCCGGAGAAGGTGAACAACTCGCATTCCCTTGAGTTTGGATTGAACCAATAGCGCTGGACGTAGTTTCCACAGGTTCCAATTTGTTTCGGCATTTCGCATACCGTCTCTAAAACAGGCATTGCTGTAGTGACATCTTTATTTCTTTCGTTTATAATCTTGTATTATTCAACATTGACTTAAGGTGCTGGTATCCTTTTGTGCAGTGCTTTTGTGATGATTTTTCGAAACGCTATAACTTTCGCAACTTTGGGAGTTGGTAAGAGCTTTATACATCGTTTTAAAGCTTATAATCTGTACATTAATATGAGCTTACGAAACTAGCTAAATTGGCAAGAAAATAGCAAATTCCGACATGCTGACATCTGACAGACTGAATATAGACCAAAAATTTTTGAACATCGATTTCTCAAAACTGTAGAATCGGCCAAAATTTCTTTTCGTGCCATGATATGAAGGACATGTGGCATGTGGGCCGAGGGACACTTTTTTGGATGTGGCTCAACAAGTCTCAGTACTCCAGAAAATCAGGCAAATGCGCGATGACACGAAATTTCGCAACTTTCTATTCAGTTTTCTCACAACTGGAGATGTTTTAGCTCAAACCAAGAAAAATGTCCCTCCGCAATAGGGCGAATTTTCATTCAGCCAAAAATCACGCGAATTCATTGAGTAGTTCTTGAGAAATCAATGTTCAAAACAAAATAATCGCAATTTTGCCAAAATGGTTTTTCGGCGAATTCTCTAGCTTAAAGCAACGAACCCCCGCGAATAGGTATTGATAAAATGCGCAATTGGACGGAGTATCGGAGGACGGACGGAATGAGACGAAATTGTCTGTAAGATTTGGAGGTAATTTTAAAAAACTGATTTCTTCAAAAATGGCCATTTTTTGACCCCAAAAATCGTTTTTGGCTTATACTGCCTTAACCACTCGAGGTAGCTCAAAAGTTGTAAAAGCAAAAATGTTCATTTTGGCGCCCTCTTTCCAGCCATAACAACCAATCCTGTGTAGAGACCATGTACTGAGAGAATAAGGGCAATAACCAAAACTTTCTTATCTTTACACCTAAAAATCCGTGACTGGTCCCAGAATGTTAAAGAGCACGAAAATAATGTATTTGGAAAGTTTCATCCACTTTCATGAAGAATTGAAGCTTGTAGGGTCGAATTTACACAAAGCGATACCAGCACCTTAAAATGATTTTAGCTAAGAGCTAAGCTCAGATTCCTAAAATCAGGCTGTTCGTAATAATGTACCATTTCCACCATTTCAAGCAGTACCTGTTGTGTATATAAAGTTTAAACTTAATTTTATAAAGAGAAAATTACTACTAAAATTTAGCTTTCACTCTAATTTCCGAGAAGCGGAAGAACAATATAATAATTATTTCCATATTTAAACAGTAGTACCAAAATGCAAGTAAAACAACCATATGCAACGACTCTAGGATGCAATATAATGGACCCTAGATGTGTAATGCTTAACCGTAAAAAAGATTTATTTCAGATTAATTAGAGTTAACTAATTACGTTTTCTGGGACAGCAAACACTGTTACTGCTGCAGTAGTAGGATTCTGGACACTGGGAGCTGGAACCGCACGACAACGTTGACCCCGTCTCGTCCTCAAGTGGAGTACCATATTCGCAAAGATCTGAAAAATTTTAGTTTTTAACAAATTCAGTCAATCAATGAAACTTTAGATTCAAGCAATTTTCTGATTTGGCCAGCACGCTTATATATACAGAAAATTAATTTTTATTCAGATAAAAATCCTATTTTAATTTTAACTTAGTTATAAGCTTAGCAAAGGTCGAGCATATTTTATTGTAAAATTCCAACCACATAGCTTACTAGCCAGACAGTATTCTTTGCATTCCGTTTCAGTGCCAAAATTATTGAAATTGCCGCCCTGAGGATACCACTTGAAGGAGCTACATTGTTTGTTAGTTGTGTCATAGTAATATCTGAAACGTCACATAAGAATTCACAAATGGATCTACATTAAGCACACCATTTACGGTTAATAATTTTAAAATCATAATGTCAAATATTTTAGTCTATTTTCATTCAGTATTATTTGTTAATATTAACCGTATTATCATCTTTTATATATTCCATTAAAGAAATCTTTGTTGTGAACTGTTGGTTGGCTGTCATTATTTCATTCAACAAACGAAATAAAGCCGTCTTACATACTTGGACGTAAAGATAAAAATGAGTTTTATAGAAACATACGCTTTCCTAGATTACATGTTACGAAACTGATTAAAAATCATTTCAGGATTGAGCCCCCATAATTTAGAATTGGTTCCATGACTTTGATTCTACTCTAACTGAGGTGAAAATTAAGTTAAGATTAACCAACTTCCGTTTATACCTGGTCACTGGCGCAAGGCGGTCCCCAGTTTTAGACAGGGTGACTTTTGGCGCCGTCACTCCGTCTAGAGCACCCGGAATTCCAGGGTGAAAGTTAAGACTGGAACAAGCAATGGAAGTATAGGGCTCCAGGTTACAGGCCCCCTTTGGCGCCGCTTGGTCTAGAGAGTCTGTCGTGGACAGTCCTCCCGTACGTGAACAGATGTAAGCTAAAATAAATAAGATGTGGAAAATATCTATAAAGTTGTATGCAACAGCGGTGCAAATTTTGTTCGCAGAGATAGAAAGAGGTGATATTTGACTTTTTCTTTTCCGTTAAGATTTTTTCGCAAAATTAGTGTAAAATTTTAAGTATATGAAACAAATTATTTACAAAAAAAGATAAATGCTATAAATTTGATTACATGCAGTTGGACAACATCTTGTTTCGGATCCGATAGTTGTACATTCATGGTTGGTGTCGCCACAGCTACTGGAAGAGCAGGTTTTGATCGTTTCCGCGTTGATTGCTCCAGTAGTAGAATCGTATGCTGGACTTCCTCGAGGACAACCTAAAGCAATGAAAGCACAATACACGATAGCAGGAAATTTACGAAACTTTCAGTATCCACCCATCCACACAACGAAAAGTGAGTGCCAGAAAACCTTGTGCCAGAACCGCCATTTTGTATCTACTACTTTACTGTAACTCACGATCTCGACAGTAGGATTCACAGTGCTCCTTAGTCAAGAAATTGTTGGCATTTGTCATGGTATTTTTGTAGTAGTTGAATTCCACACAACTTCCACTGGCCGGGTTGTAGTAGTATCGTGACTCTGGCGTACTCGTTCCGGTCGTTGATGCCGTATACTTCGGCAGCATACAGGTCAAAGCTAAAACCAATAAATTCTGCAATTGTAACGGGCAAGCTGAGGTTACCAGAATTATTATTACAGTTTATGAATGTTTCCTACTCTCTACAAGTGGAGGATCATGTCAAGTCTAGAGTTTTAAGAAAACAGCCAAAATTAGCATACATTAAGTGCTAGCAATTTTATTCAGTCACCTCTATTGGGACAGCAAATCCCACTAGTCTTTGAGGTGGTCTGAGTGGCCGCGTCATAGGTCGGTATGCAGTCGTACAGATCGCCGACATAGTAGCCACCGTCCACGTCAGCGCCACTCCCCGTATGACAGGCTGAGGTGGCGGTAAAGGTTGTGGCACTGCTGTCAGCCTCGGTGGCCGTGACGCCGCAAGTCTCAATGGAGTCGGAGCTGGCTAGTTGGTCAGCGGTGGAGTCAGCTGTCCCGTTGTAGCGCACCAGCGCCGCGTAGATACTGGGCAACTGGCTCGCTGCCGTTCCTGTACTGGCCTGTGGCAGTGGGCAGGCTTTGTCTGAAAGATTACAACAGAAAAGATGATGAGTATTATTTATATTATTTGTAATCTTGCGGGAAATTTTTGGTGTTGACGATGTGAAGTGATATTGTTCTATGCGGTATAGGTATGAGCTATGTTAATTATTAGCATAGATACAAATTTAATGCTCAAAATTTTTTAATGTTAATTAATTTAACTAATTAAGACATTTAATATTAGTTGTTGGTATTAATTTTGCGTACTGCTCTTGTTCCATCTAACATAGGTATGAGCTATGCAAATTAGACATTACAAATATAAATTTAAAACACCTGCTACGTGAAATTTGACATCCAAATTTATAGATTTGTTGGGAAAGTTTAATATAATTATTGTAAGAGCTGAAGAAAAGTGTCCATGGCAAGAATTCGGTCTGGTTTTGAACTCTGAGCTCTCAGCTAGCAAAACCGAATAGCATGTCTGGTGGTTTATTCTACCAACGGGGGGAGTTCATTATTATGGCTTGTATGTATTTGGCACGGTGATTTCTTACCAGAGTTGGCCACACAAACGTAGCCGTCCCGTGTGAGGACGGCGTGGTGCGTTGAGGCGCAGTTGCATCGATTCAGGGTGGAGTCGCAGGTGGCGTCAGGCCAGACCGCTTCGCACTGTTTCGTGTAGCGACAGCTTTCCCCTGGACTTGCTTCTGAAACAAATCCAACAGTTTAGATCACACATTTAGAGTATGTGACTTGAAAACTTCGAAATTGAATAAAATTTGATCATAGAATGAAGGACTTTTATAGCTTTTATATTTATATATTTATTTATTATTTATATACTTTTATAGCAATAGTTGTTGTATTCGACATAGGTAGAGAGACAGGAACAGGACCCCTGATTGCACCACATTCCGTCCAAACAGTTCGTGTTGAACGTGCAACTGTCACCCACAATACCAGAACCTGAAATAAATGATCGAAATATAGGTTTAACCTTAAACTTAACTTAACATTTTTAGATTTCATCTTAACATGTTCACTCACCCATACGCATCGACGCTGTTGAAAAGAAACAGCAAAGAAATGGCCAGGGGCCTTTTCAAGAACGGGTGGAGTTAAAATTAACTCGATCCTTTTTATGAATGAGTTAAAAAAGGAAACTCTAGGTTGAATGGGGTTAAAAAGAGTTAAAACAGTTAATTTTAACTCTACTCTACTCTACCCTTTCCTGAAAAGGTCACCGGAATGGAACCACGGTGCTTCTGCTCCGAAGTCAGACATGCTAACCACTACACCACAGGGCCATCAGCTGAACAAGCCTTTTTGCTGAGCATTTTGGTGCCATATCAGTTTTGTTAATTTTTCATTTATTTAATTAATTAATTAATTTAATTAATTAATTAATTTAATTAATTAATTAATTAATTACCTTCAGCAGCATTAAATCTGAGACTGGTTGGATCCTCTCCCTCCAACTGGAAAGTGGTGGGAAAGACGCACTGCTGACGCTCCTCCACAAAAATCTTCGGCACTCCGCGAACGGTTGGACACTGCTGAACTCGAAGTTGCCTGAATCAGGTTTACAGGAATTAATCAAAGTTAGCAATTCTTTATTATTATTTAATTTTCCTATCAGTTACTGCCTATTCCTTTGAGCCAAATGGCGACGTAGGAAAGAAACGGATCTAAACGTTAAATTTTGGTTTCTCCAGTTTTCGGTCACCTTCATTGAAAGGAAAGCTCAGAAAAATAAAGTCTTTTTTAATTACAGTTTTTATTGAGGAAAATTACAGTAAACCAAATTAAAATAAATTTTATATAACCTGGTAGAATAGTCACATGACAGAAAATATTTCGTGGGTCGACCGCTACCATCTGGAACTTCGTAGAAACTGTAGTCAGAGGAATCGCATCGCTCAAATTGCTTTCGCCTTTGTTTGTGACGTACGCTCGGGCTGGATTCAGTATAATCTAGAATTTGTTAATTAATACTTTAATTAATGATTAATTATTTGGGTACCAAGGAACTTTCCTACAGAACACTACATTATGTTGGTTACTGGTTGTTGCTAAATTACTTTAGAGGAGTGAGGTAGGTAAGGTTTCTACTTTTCGGTTTGCAATTATGCAATTTTAAGCTAAATACAGTTTAAATTTATAAAACTTACAGTACAAACCCAATAATACAGTAAGTGTTAGAGCTTTCATGCTGCTGTTGTGAATGCCAGTAACTCACGCAAATTGCTCAAACAGTGTGGGTCTGTTAGCTGAGCAATAAGCGAAACGTAAAAGCTTAATCCGCTAAGTAGGACAAAACCACTTAAAGCTTGAATGCTCATTTCGTGTGTCTCCTTAGCTTACAAGTAGACCTTGTTGCATGCATTGCGGATATTACGTAATCCCATTACAATATTTAGACCTCACCCACAAGATAGTGTAGATTCGATTAGCTAGCTAATCCTTATAGAAACTAAGACAATTGTAGTTCTAAAATTTCTGTTAAACTTTAAGGTTTAACTTTTCAAAAATTAGTAATATAACTAACAAAAATGTCCTTGCAAATTGCAGTCAAGCCCAGGAATCCGGAAACGTTTTAGTGCAAAACTTTCGTAATCATTTGTTTGCTACCTACGATGTTTTCAAAAAGTCACAAAGTTTTTCAATTGCATTTCAGCAAACTCAACAGCTCTTGAAAGGTTTGACGGTAGCTTCTGTTTAAATGCAAATTCGATTCAAGTTTGACATTTCTGTGCGAAATAAATTAATGAATATTAATGAATAAATTAATGAATACCTAATTGAAAGAATTAATATCACAAATTATTGATTTACTCATAACTGGGAACTATGATGCCCAATGAGTTGAATTGATGCTGTTTTCTGCAAATGCAACATGTGGCTACTTACCTTTTCAATGGTAACCTCACGAAATGTTCAGTTAGCTCGATGGTGGGTATAGCTTGAGGAAATATGAGCACAGAGAAACGGAATTTAGAATAGTCACTGGGAATTTGGATTGGCAAAAACTGAATTGTAGAGGTCTAAAAGTTTTCGTTGAAATTTTGAATGAAATTGCAATTTTGGCAAAGATAACTCAGACATTTTGCATTTTAATCAGTCATAGGACTGGGCTTCTAGAAAATCTTTCATTTTTCGAGTCTTGAGCTACCGTGGCAGCAGTTGCACTAAGGTAGGAAGAAAGTTTATGCCTAAACAGACACTTAGAACAATTAACTAATTTCGCTAATCAGTGTTCGCGACACGTTTTTCTGAAAAACTTCAAGTTTACAGTTCACACACTACGCTTTTTTGTGTTTTTCGGATAAATTGTGTTGTGAAATTCGCAGAAATTAGTTCGCAATTCCAAAGTGTGATAATACACAGCAGGACAATCCCACCCTCTACTTTTAATGAAGTGTTTTGGATTTTGTTGTCATTTTAATAAGATAACGACTAAATCATTTGTTTTAATGTCTGTAACACTGCAGCACGGCTCTGCATTTAACAGCCGCAAGCAATTTCATTGTTGTCATAATGTTGATCTAACTTAATTTTAAAGTGTAATTCTTGTCTATATAACTTCAACTATGGAACCTTCAGAAATCAAAGTTGTGGGTAAGTATAATTGGATGTGACGGCTTTTATCAATAATAGGATCAATTGTGACAGCGTTAATTATTCAATTTTATCCAGATATGTACAATTATGTAGTTAATAGAATAAGGTGATAGAATTGAAAGAAATAATTGCCACTGTAGCACCTCCGACACGGAAAATTCGGGCCTGAGGTGGGAATCGAACCCACAACCATTGGCGATCTAGGCCAACGCTCTACCAATTGAGCCTCCCAGGCACACTCAAACTAAGTTTGAAATCGTCCTGCAACTGCAGTGACTTTTTTTAAAAATGCGCACCATAGGTGTACCAAACCGGTGTATATTCAGCGAAGCTTAATCTCACACGAGCAAAAAAGTCATGATGCAATTTCTTAAACGTTTGTGATCACTACTTACTGTTTCAAAGCAATTACCAGCAATTTTAAGTGTTTGTTAAGCATCTTAATTAAGCAAATAGCGTGCTATATTACCAAATCTCCATATCCTTTTTTGATCAGTATCCAGTATTTAACGAAGAAAATAAGATTCTGTTTAAATTTTAGTGTTTGGTGCCGAAGGACTGGTAGGAAGACAAGGTATGTTCCTCATCGATATTGGAGCATTCATTTTTCGGTAGCTGAGCTATTAACATAACCTGCTTACTAACATCATTATCACACCCGAAATACAGATACAGAGACCGTGACATAAATGAATAACACACCAACAGCTCAAAGACACGGTTGGGAACAGTCTCGCTAGTGAAATAGACCAGAATATGGAGAGACATTACAATACATGTGCTGGGGGGTTGGGGGGGAAGAAGGTTTGTGAGTAAAAAGTCCTCCCAAGCGAGGCGCCCCTCTAAAGAATGCATTCCCGTAATAACGTTAATAACGTGCTGTCACGGGAAATCCACCCATACCCATAGCGTTCACTCTGGAGTTACGTGACCGACTATCCCCAATCAATGATCAATGATCATGTTATCTCAAAACTGATTAGTAGCTAGCGTGGCTACAACCACAATTGACCGAGCATAGAACATCAAGAAGTCGTAAAAATGCATAAATTCTGATCATATTTTGTTTGTTTCATACTCTGTAATGCATATCTCTGCGTATGGTAAACAAATGTTCACAATAAGAATAACTTACTTGTAAATTTGCATTCCGATTGCCATTCAAACAAAGAACGTCCACAATTACGTTTATTTAGGTGAAGATAACCCTGTGGCCGCATATGCTGTCATCAAAGTTGGAAAGGAAACTTTTCGAAGTGTTGTAAAGTACAGTCAAAATCCAGAATGGAATGTCAGTCAAACCTTGTAAGCATACAAAAGTTTTCTAAGCTGTAAAGCTAAAGCAGCACGTTTTCAAACTACTGAAATTGCTTCATGGATAGCAGAATATTTGGACAATGTTTAAGGCCAGTAGAATCAATGCCTAAAATCCTGCTAGATTGAAATTAATGGAATAAAATTAATTAAATACAGTTAATATTAAGAATTACTTAAGAATATTACTTAAGAATTACAGCAACTTGATTCTCAAAGAATTTATGTCTTCATTTATAGTGTAAGACAATGAATTTAAGGATAATATCATTTTATTTTGTAGTGAATCTTGCTACTTACTGTTCGATAATACCTCTTATTGTCTGTTTAGTGCTGTCACAAAGTCAATTCAGCAGGTTTCGATTAAGGTAAAAGAGGCAACAGAAACGCTTGGAAAACTGAAAATCGAAATCAGCGATCTTCCAACCGAATCCGCTTCGAGACCGAGAAAGGTCCAATTAGAACCGAGCAAGGGATGTCCAACCGCCGAAGGAGAACTCTCCTTCCAGTGTTTCATAACGCAGTTCCGAAAAATTCCCAAAAACACCAAACTCAAGGAAGCTGAATTGAAATCGATTCGAAATTCTAAGGTAACCAGGGATGAAATAGCAAAATTTATTCTTGAGCTCTTTACGTCCAAAGTAATTAGGTTTGTGCTAATTTTGTGGACATCTATGGCAGAGTCACGATAACAGGACTTGTGGATTACTTACAAAAACATTTTTATATCATGACACCTTCTGAAGCAGAAAAGGTATAAATTAAAAATTTTTCTGTCCAAAGCTTACGTATAAAATATATTTGCTTTTCTAGTATCAAAACAGCAACGGAAGCAGCACGGACAACGGTAACAATCTTCGAAAATTGACGAAGCCAGATCTGCATCTGACAGGAATCGGTATTCTCAGCAGCGACAAGTTCGAAGAAACGGGTCTTAGCAGGCGGCCAAATCTGGCACAGATGCATCGGCTAACCGGATCAACGCAGTCAGTTCGGCCCGCCAGACAAAACAGTCTGTTTAATCCGGCTGATCTAAAAGATTTTCGAAATCGTCGGAAAACCATGGACTACCGAACCGGATCCCTGCAGTCTCCTTCAGAGTCCCCGACTGGTTCCATTTCCTTGGAGAAAATGAGATGCTTAGATGAAGGTAAGCGGTCGCTAAAATTGAACAATTTGAAAGCGCTGGAATCGAGAGATTCTGTTCTTATAATCAAAGCCCACCCAACAGTTGAATTTAGACACCTTATAAATCATTATATTTGCGTTGGTATGTAGAGTAACATGTTGTTGTAGTCACCGTTACGTCACAGTGCGGAGTCACAATTGAGATGAATACTGGTGTAATGCTAGTGATAGGTCGATCTTGCTGCTTAACACAGCCGTGAGTACTGACCTTGCAGAAGAAGAAAAGAAAAGTAGAGGTTGTTCCAATCGACTTTTGCGCAATCCACGCCAATTCGAGGACAATATTTAAAATAACTAAGAAAACACAAAAAAATCACTAATACCCTCAGGCCAGGACCTATTGGATCAGAAATGCTTAAAGATAAGCTGACAATAAAGGAGGGTCCATACTAATCTAATTTTAAGAGAAAACATCAACACTGAAGGTAAATGAAGTTAGAATACACTACAAAATAAACAGCATTAACCAACTACAGATTACGCTACAAAAGGGTACACAACTTACAAACAGGAACAATCAAAGAATTAAAATTTCCAAAGCGCTCGGAAAGCACAGCAATCAATAAATCTATATCATAGTATTGGAATGATCCGGAACTACCACTAGATCGGGGACGGCTAAATGTAGTAAGACTGCCAAGGCCAAAGAAATGCAGTGCATAAAACAAAGACAAACAAGCAATACTGTGTGCAAAAGATTTATTGTCCGCCGGATAAATATTTTATGAAATTATAAACCTGCTGCGCAGTCAATATTTTTTCATAAGTGAAATGGCAATTGCTTAGATACAGTAAAATTTTCTGCAAAAGATTGTGCAATTTAGTTTTGTCTGCTGGTGGCGGAAAAAATTAATATTCTTTCATGATTCAATCCTAATTTATCTCTCTGTTTCTCGACGAGATAATCTCCTGCTGGAACAGAAAAAACAATATTCTTTCATGATTTAATCTTAATTTATCTCTCTGTTTCTCGACGAGATAATCTCATTTAAGCATACTATCAATCCTAGGCAAAATACTAAACTAACGTTGAGAAGACATCTAGAGACAAATTCTGTTTTACGAAACTGATACAAGAAGCGCAGAATTGTTGGTGTCAGTTAAAAGACTTTATTAGTCATTATTAAGAAAAGCAGAAATTTTCCGGGTTTCGAATGATTCCCACAGACTAAATTACACATATGCGTAATTGTATGGATTAGCAGTAGAAGTTAGTCGCAAGAAAAATCCACACAGAAATCATATAATGGCTATGTTAAACCATTGCACACATGTATTTATGGCAAAATGCATGTTTAATTAACAAAATGTGAGCTGAACCTCGGCCTGGGCAACTTTAAAAGACCTGCTGCGCTGAGTCGCAGCAGGAACAAGAGGGCTCCAATTACTACACATAGAAGTCAAAGGGAGTTGCAGTTCCAGCATACGCATATGGAAAAAGATATTGGAAAATTGGAAAATTGCTTTTTTTGATCATTTTTATTAGCTCCTGGTGTTGTGACAGCCTAGAAGAAAGCCCAGAAACTTTTTCGAAAAACTTGTGAAAGAAAAACCTATTACGGCTAGTGACCTGGAATCTTTATACAGAGAAACAATTGAGATAAAATAATCAAAGCTGACAACAAAAAGTTTGTTGCCGCAAGAAAATTTTCTTCAACACTGTTGACAGTTTTGCTTCTAAAACATTCAAAGGAGTATTTTGTACTGCATATCCACCAAGTGCATATTATCATCGAAAATGTTCACGTTTGCTGGTATTAACATAATATCATATCACAGACGGTGACAAAATAAGAAAGCACAAATATATTTATCTCTGAACTAAAGCGACCTTAATTTAACCTATTTTAGCCATATATGCAAATCGGTGTTCAATTCAACGATTTCCTTTCAGCTAAAGACATGTCAAACAGTCAGACAAGACAATTTTAATTAGCTGCTGCAAATCCCTGCACAAATTGAATTCCCACAGGTCTAAAATCTTGCCCTCATTTTCTTAATTAAATTTTTTACGCTTTCTTGTTTGGTTTATCCGCACATTTAGTTCGGCAATGCAGCACAGAGCTTTGGTAAAAAGGTTCGCCCACACGTCTAGTTTCCATGGAATACAGCAGTTGGTTTTTGCGAAGAATTATACTGTAAAGGGCATTTGGTTGATAATTTTTGTTGGAACACTGTCAGCAATGAGTTACCAGTTCGCGCTATCCTTCAGACGCTATGTGTCCGCGCCGACTGCATTCCAGATTGAGCAGATCAGACTTGATCACGTTCCATACATTGCGTTGTGTCCCAGTTTTTGGGTGGATCCTGTCAAGGCAGTTAACATGGGCGCCAATGCCGAAGCTATCAATTATTTGATGTGGCAATTTCAACCGGCAAGACGCGACTCTGGTGGCGAAATTAATCGAGAGTTCTGGCCACAACGACCAACGAAGGAAGGGAAAAGGGAATTTACCAGGCTGATGGAATCCCATAACTTTAGTCGTTTATATCAGGTCATGACAGCACTCCGACGTGGACCTGGACTTTTTAAGGCTTACGGAGTCGGTTTTGTATTGCCAGTAGCCTCCCCATTTGGCCAGTGCTATCGATTCGGCTACAAACGGTCTGAAGATATACGTCATGCCTTAGGAGTACCCAAAGGGACGGAAATACAGCTTAATGATACCTCCGTGGCTGGAGAAAAGGGAAGTTCCTTCATTTTGGTTCTGGGCAATGACTCCAGTGTATTCGATCCACTGCATCTGAAAGCCAACTATTTCTACAGTATCCGGGTTCGACTTTCCATCATTCATCGGGTTCGATCCAGACGTCATCCGTGTCATACCATAGGAATGTTTCGCTGCAGACTGAACTGCGCCAATGCCGTATTCAAATTGCATCGAAACTGTACCCTGTTTGGCGGTTCTTGGGATGAAACGCATTTTCAGCATCATTGTGATTCAATCACAGCCGCATACATGCTGCAAGCCTCCACTGCCATGTATGATTACATGGAAGCGCCGGAGTGCTATAAGGATTGTAACCAGGTCTGTACAGCGTGGGATTTTACTCCAGTGATCACTTCCGAACGAGGCCCAACTGGTGTTATGATTTCAATGAATACAGATCGTGTGTCCCTGGTAAAGGAATACTATGCCTATGAGTGGACGGAGCTCGTCGCAGATGTTGGTGGTACACTGTCACTGTTTACGGGAGCTTCCATTATCACTATAATTCATATATTTCTCTTCTGTATCACACATCAGCACGACCACGCTGAAAACGAGGATCAATCTACGAAAATGTGAACTCTGAACATTGACTAAAAAGCATTACAGTTGTAACTGTCATCTGGCACTTTGTAAATTGTACCAATAAAAGAGAATTTAGTCTTTAGGGATATAGTTATGTCATTTATCCAACGTACATATACTTGGATTGGATGACATTTCGACTCCATGAATTTTTTAAAATTAAAGTTGACATAACAATTTTTTCAGGCGGCAGAATTTCTTGCCATTTGGCACAAACGAGTACTCTGAGTACTCTGTATATGCTAAATTACAGCCTTATAGCTCGCACCAGTAATAAAATTTTCCTTTCGGTAGCCAAAAATTTTAAAATTTTTGCCGAAACTTCAACTTTGAGAGTAATTCCCTTAGGTGCAGATAAGATAGAGACGTCTCGTATTTTTCTGCAGATAGGGGCACATGTGCCAATCATATTGGCAAATGGCAACCTTGAAGCTAGGGTCTTGCAGCCAGCAGAGATTTTTAAATAATTATGAGGGTAGTTGTGAAAAGGGGGAGGGGGGGTCGGGCACATAAACCCGACGCATGCACATGGCTGGAAGGCAGCTAAGAACCAACGACCAAGTATGTGCTCTATAACTTCGACAAAAGGTCTGAAATTCAGAAATTTGAATTAGCAAATTTTTAAGTAATGATATCCAATTATATTGATATTCCTTTTAGGGTGATATTGTTTCTATTGCCTTTAAAAAATTTCCTTTCTATGACATCAACCTACTATTAAAACTATTTTATCTAATTTATTATTTATCAAAATAGTCTTGATTTTGAGAAAAATTTATGATATATAGATAATTTCGTAACTATGGTGCACTATAATCCAACACCCATTTTTAATTTTTTTAAACATTTCAAATTTTACTCTTATTAAAGTTTTATCTTAACAACATTGTGTAGTTTAGAACCGCTGGGCTCGAAGGAATCTCATCATGGCTCTACAGCAAGCTTGGCTCGATCTCGGTAACTTGTTTTCCTCTCTTTAAACTATGATTCCAGTTCAATTAATTTTGAAACAATTTAAAGATAGAGATTTTGTATACCCCCCTCCAGTTGGTGCTACACCGATAAGGAGAAGTCGACCTTTGGCGCGTACTCAATGCTGTCTCATTTGCATATTTCCGGCACACTATGCTGAGGAGTCACTCATTTCGCAGAAAACAGCAGCAATATATCGGGCGCGAGAAGCCATTAAGTTAAGTAAATCAGAAGACCGTAAAACCTGGAAGCTTTGGCTCTGGCAATAAGCACAAATTTCATAACTTTAAGCTAAATTTTCAAATTCATTTCCGAACAGCGAAATCGTCATGGGCCTAACACATTTTGAGTTAATGCTTAGGATTGGCTCGTTGATACAAAGTCGTCAGTCTTCCGTGAACACACCGACCTCTAGTGGCGCCTTGGGCTGGCTGTTCGGACGACGTTTCACTCGGGCCTCAAGCGATGAAGGATTCCAGCATGAGAGCGACGAGGCTAATGGAACAGCTTCCACCCGAAATTCCTCCGATCAGCTGTCTGCCTTAGTCGATCAAGGTGTTCAAACGGAAATTTCGGTCGTGGACGATCATGGTAATAAGTGAAAACTTGTAAACTGTTTACTTGTTTACTTGTTTACTGAAACAAGTAAAAATTAAGCCTTTGGTATTTAAATATCATGAATCGCTAATCCGAAAACATTCAATTTCAGCCCATTAAAAATTTGAATCTAAATTTTGTGTATTAATGCCAACGTAGGCACAGGGATCAGTTGTTAGAAGATTTGAAAATATTATAGTTATTGTAGTTCTTTTTTAGCAGTTGAATTGCAACAGTATCTGATCAGAGATCTGGAGGCCGAGATATCTTGTAAGTTTTTGGCTTACTGATAACAGTACTCAAAATTTGTCTAATTGAAGGTGGACAGAACATTACCGGCAACAGAAAAAACTCAGGCTCTTCGCCTAAATCGACCCAACTATCTTTGTTTTACAGGAAGACGCTCCACCAACTGAATTACTAACGTTGAGGCACTGATTTGCTTGCCTGACGTTAATTTAATTTTGCCCTTGAAACGAAAAAATCCTCCCCTATTCAGTAGGAAAAAATTTGACTTTCGCCGCTGTCAGACCTATTTCGTCCATTCTAATCTAAAGATGTGGTTATGGAGTGATATAGCTCTAGTTTTAGCTGTTACCAATCAGTAGTCCTTTTTATAAGAAGCGTGAAACACTAATAACTTTTTCTCTACTTGGCCATTTAGTTTGTCATTATTCAAACAGTCTTTGCTATTTCATTATTCACAAACAAATTCAGTCGAGGCAGCTTTTCATTCTGAGGAGGGCGAGAGAACCCTTCCTCAAATCAAGAACCATTCTAGCCATAGGTAGCTCAAACTGCAGCTCTTTCACTTTATCCTAAAATAACAGAATGCTATTTTATTTTTCAGCGTTACGAGCCACCAATGCCAGCCTACGACGTTACATTGACAAAATCGTGATCCAGCTAATGGAGAAAGCACCCGACACCCTTTGCCTTGAACCTTGACTGATTCTTGGCGTCAGCTTTATAACAAATGCAAAATCGCCATGACATGACATATTATTTATCAGAGTCTGTGTAACAATTGTAATGATTGCGTAAGCGTAAGTACGTAGCGTGCTTCTGTATTTTTGCACTTCTGAGTAAACTGTGTGAACGTTACGTAATGTTTGATTTTGACAACACATTCTTGTATGTCTGCGGCTAAGGCGAGCGACTTGACAGTATGTAATTGACAGGTTTAAGGTGGTGATTCCTTTTGGGCACATATTGTTGTTTGGCGGCGTAAATCAAGATGAAATTTGGCGAAACTTTCGGAAATACATTCTTTTAGCGTTCTAACACCCTCTGCGCAATCCTGAGTCAAAAATTCGAGATTTCCGGTCAGAGTGGTTTTCCTCAATTTCTGAACGTTTGGCAGCTGCTATACAGTTACGACTATGTTCATTCGAAAGATCCCATTGAGCTTCACATTTTTGCTTTTTAAAGCAAGATTCTAGCTTTTCTCTATCGTGAGATATAGCCGATTTTCTTGTTTTGGCGTCGAAAACTTGTCATTTTTGCAGAAATCAAATAATCCAACATTTCTTGAACTACGCCTGCCGTAAAATCAAACTAACGGCATCGATCTGAAGGTCTCACAGGGACAAATTATCCGACGCATGATCGTTTTCCAACTCTATCCTGTAGGCTGCTATCATAAAAAATGTAGTTTTGGCAAAAACATGACCAAATTTTTTTCAGCGATTGTGGAGCATTTACTATGCAAGCTACATAGAGGGGTGTCACTTACTAGACATGTTTTACACAAAAATACCCAGGGACCCTTTTTTAGTTGCCCCGATTGCTGCTTTCTAGCTGAAGTGGTCGCTTGCCAAAGTTGGGAAAAGTAGGCAAAATCCAGGTTGCGCTTACATTTTAGCTAATTTCTTTATAACGAAAAGCGGTTTCATAATTATTAAAAAAGGGTCCCCAGGTATTTGATAGTGGAATCGATTGATGTGGCTGATGCCTCACGAAAAAATTTACTGTAGTCTGCAAAAAATCTGGAAAATTAAATTACTTCGAAAATGCAATAAAAAACGTTCCGAGAACTAAAGTTAGCTTCGTTGTATTCACTAGAAAGAGCAAATGTTAACCTACATTTTGATATACAAATTTCTTCTTAACTCCAACGAATGAATGAGTAATAAGGGTTCAAAGTTGAAGTCTCCAAAAGGAATCACCACCTTAAGGTGGTGGTATCTTTTGTGCAGTGCTTTTCTGGTGATTTTTTGAAACGCTATAACTTTCGCAATTTTGGGAGTTGGCAAGAGCTTTATTCATCGTTTTAAAGCTTATTATCCATTCACATGAGTTTACGAAACTAGCAAAATTAGCAAAAAAAATAGCAGAAATTTTCCGGCATGCTGACATCTAACAGTATGAATATAGACCAAAAATTTTTGAACATCGATTTCTCAAAACTGAAGAATCGGCCAAAAGTTCTTTTTGTGCCACTATATGAAGTACATATGGGCCGAGGGACGTTTTTTGGATTTCGCTCAGCAGGTCTTAACTGTCGAGAAAATCGGTCAAATGCACGGTAACACGAAATTTCGCAACTTTGCACTGAGTCTTCTTGCGACTCGATACGTTTTCGCCCAAACCAACAAAAAAGTCCCTCCGTAGAAGTACGAATTTCGATTCTGCCAAAAATCTCCGGAATCTGTCGAGCAGTTTTTGAGAAATCGATGTTAGAAACAAAATAATCGCAGTTTTGCCAAAATGGTTTTTCGGCAATATCTCTGGCTTAAAGCAATAAAATCCGGCTAATTGGCATTCATAAAATGGACATTTGGACGCTCTATCGATTGAGTATAAATAAGTCAACTTTGTCCTTAACATGTGGCAGTAATTTTGAAAAAAGTGATTTCCTCAAAAATGGCCATTTTTTGACCCTCAAAACAGTTTTTTGCTTATACAGACTTAACCACTGAAAATTAGATCAAAGGTTGTAAAAGCAAAAATGTTTTGTTTCCTCTTTCCATTCCAGCCATAACAACCAATCCCGTGTCTTGTCTACCTACTGGGAGCCTAAGGCCAAAAACCAAAACTTTCTTAGGTATCTTTTGGCCTAAAAACACAGGACTGGTCCCAAAATGTTAAAGAGCACGGGAATAGGTTATTTCCTAACTTTTAGCCATTTATGTAAAGGATTAAAGCCGGATGACTCAAAAATACCCGAAAGGAAACCAGCACCTTAAATGTGCAAGAATTAGTGCAATTTCCAGGGAATCTCTGCTGATGAGAATAGTAGATGTACCATGCGGCACATTCCTATGCAACCCTGTGTTTTATTTGCTCAAAAAAGTGCGCAATGACACACTTTTTCTATGAATTTAGCAAAAAATTTTGGGCTTGTGCGCACGCGTGCGAACCTTTTTCCCGACACAGAAAAAGTAGATTGTTAAAATTAATCACTGAAAAATCACAAAAATTGCTCGTGGATTATACAAGAATTGTTGCAGAATCTGGGGGCTCCGGTTCCCACTCCCCTCCGGTTGCGTAGTTTGTGGGTTTATCTTGCCATTCAGGCCATTTACATATGTAGGTTTTAGTATCTTTTGTGTTAGTCTGAACATTCTAGAAACATCAGGCAAATGCCAATACCTACGAAACCGCAATTTTAGCTAAATTATAGTATTTTCCGGCTATGCCCACTTTTTCTACAAATTGTGCAAAAAAATTTGGGTCAGTGCACAAAAGAGCGCAAAAGTGTTCGAGCAAAACAAAAACACTGATGCAACCCCGAACGTACATAAAGAATAACGAAAGCGTCATTCTTTACTTGGATTCGATCGGCTCAAATGGGCCTTTCCAATTTGATCCCCTATTCTGGGCCATGTTCTCAAACGTTAATACAAAGTCGAGTCAGTGCGCTACGAAACCGCTTTAATTTTACAATATTAGGGACTTTAAGAGTAATCGTTAATGAGCTAACGATGTTGCACTGAGCTAAGGACATGTGGAATTAAAAAACTAACTTGAACTCAAAATTTGAAAATCCGTATATTCTTCTTTCTTTTCCCTAAAATTAGAGACAATAATCACTACTTACCCTTTTTGATCCCTTGTGAAAATCAAAAATCCAAATCAATTTTCGCGAAAAAACTTTTGTATTATGTGAATACATTTAAGTCGAAAACGAACCGATACCAAACTTCAACTGGGGTGGTCCCGTTAATCATTGACCCACTAGTGGAAAACCCGTCACCGTTCTAAAACAGGAGGTATTCGGCTCCGCTTCACGTTCAGTACGATTAATTCGCTCTTTCGGGTAAACATAAGCAAGAGTCCATAATTAATTCCTTATATTATAGAAGAAGAGTAAGCCACTAGAGGGCTCCTCTTCTTGGCATTGCGTAACGGTGCTCCGACCACAATACGCGAATGTTCCCCCGTTTGGGGGGGGGGTCGACAGGCATACCCCCCTCCGTTTGGTGGGTGGGTAGCCGAAAGTGGTCCCCGTTTGGTGGGGGGGTTGGCTGAAAGAGGTCTACCCCCCCACCAAACGGAGGGGGGTTTCTGCAATCTGATTGGCTGTTGGCTACCCCTCCACCAAACGGGGACCTCTTTCCTGCTACCCCCCCCACCAAACGGAGGGGGGGGGTATGCGCTGTCGGTTTGGTCGACCCCTCAACCAAACGGGGGAACATTCGCGTATTGTGGTCGGAGCACCGTTAAGCAATGCCAAGAAGAGGAGCCCTCTAGTGGCTTACTCTTCTTCTATAATATAAGGGAAATTATTATGGACTCTTGACACAAGTTATGTGATTTGATGGAGGTTCAGGAGATAGTTACACCCTTTCTTTACCCCAAGAAAAACGCTCTTCTAATTGTGGGACTATTCAGCCAGATTTGCCTTCTGTTTTCAGCGAAAACTGTTTTCGCGGTTGGGATGGGGCGATAGCAAATTTTACCGAAATACTTCGGGGTCAAGTATATGTAACAAAGAGGCTGAATGTGTAACAAAGAGGCTGAAATCCAGGGGTCCGAAATTCCTTGCTACACAGAGGCAGACAGCGAGAAGATGCTGGGATCAACTCTTAGGTCTAAGGATCAAGCTAGCCTAGTGTGGGTCTAACCTAATCCAGACGGTCCGCCTGTAGGGTGCGTGAGTTCACTAGTGCCTCAAGGC
>JASAND010012879.1:0-32668 GCA_030248195.1 Trissonchulus latispiculum
ACTTACAAAGGACAGGGGAACTTCTTTTCCTTTCGCTGGATGGGCCCCTGACTGTGCATAGTCTTGTAGTGGGTCTTCAGTTGATGCTCTGTTCTGAAAAAAAGGGCAACAGATTTTAACATTAACTCCCCCTTTGAACGAAAAACAATACAGTTAAGTCTTACTTTTCAAGTACGAAAAATAAATTAGAGAACACAATTATGATTATATATCACCCACCCAATATTTTTTAATCCAAATACTGGCATTTTTTTTAGTGGGGGGGGGGGTGGGGGCCCCACTTTTGGCAGCCCCCCACTGTCATCCCTCCCTCCCACTTTTCGGCAAGCCCCCCCCACTTTTTCGGGGGTCGCCCAAAAGTCTCGAAAAAAATTAAGTTTTTGAGGTCAAATTTTCAAACTTTTTCTCAATTTTTAGCGTATTTATTGACTTATAAGTTAATTTTAAGCTTAAAAACAGCGATTGTTTTGTGTTTTTACCTAAGAAATGCTAATTTCTCGCTAAAAATTTTGGTATTTTATACCTTGGACTCGCCCCCCCCCCCCCACATTTCGGGAGGCCCCCCCCAGTTCCCCCTCCTAGGGGGGGGCGAAGCCCCCCGCCACTTTCAAAACCCTAAAAATGCCAGAAATACAGCTGTAATATTCAATATAAAACCCGCAAACACCTACCTAGGGTAATAACAGAAACAGAAAAAACGAAAGACTGCCGTCCACAGCATCTGGGACCCGAAAAACTTGTGCCTGAGGTAAGGATCTGCAATCCATAATAACCCAGTATCTTCCGTTGACTAGAGTGAGATCGACGATAAAATTTGGTTATATATATATACCTGAAACTGTATTCACAGTTATCAAATTCACAGACAAAGGATTTGGTGAGCTGGTGACTGGCCAGATGATCTCGCAGATTGGACTTCTTGTCTGTACAGTACGTACAGTGAGGGCACTGCAAAGAAAAACCACACGTAATTACATACAGCACTCCATGTTGCACGAGAATAGAGAATTTAAATCAACGACATCCTAAAATCAGCCATCTTTTAGAAAGAAGGGTACAAGGCTGTACAAAGAGTTCTTTTTCTGCAAAATAGCTCACTATTCATGACTAAACAGACATTACAAGTTGTATACAGTACAGGCATAAACTATGTTGACATATTTTGAAGAAATTCTTAAAGACTGTCTTAAGAAATCTGTGTCATTAAGAATTTCTTCAAATGTCAACATAGTTTATGCCTGTACTGTATACACAAATCTACATAAAAAGAAATTCTTTTTAATCAATAAAGCTCCACAATTCCACAGTGTCATGTCAATGCATATATACGTATATATATACCTTTAGATATTTCTCTTTGGCATGGGATTTCATGTGGACTTTGAGAGTGTATCGGTCCGGGAACTGTTTGGAGCATCGTTTGCAGGGGAGCGGCTGATCGGAGGTGTGCATCGTGCTCACATGAAGACGAAGGTCCATCTTCCGACTCAGCACTGCCGGACAGTACTCGCAGCGAAACTCCGGCCGATTCGACGTATGACTGAGCATATGCGACTACAGACACAGAACAAAAGAGTATATATATATATATATATATTGTCTGTTTGCAGCACAGTGTATATACTATGTCTTCAGATAATGATCTTGTTTCCACAAAGGTAGACTTTTGGGTTACGAACAACTGCAGGATATCTGCCAGGCAACCTGTAGACTTTGGATGTGGATATGCTACGGCTGATAACGATCGCAGTGGCTCAGACGAAACTATGCTTTAATATCATGAGACTGGTCCATAACAGTGGGTTTACTTGATATTTTATGTATGCACCTTTATTTAATCTAGGTTTGGTTTGGGTTTTTCTCTTTGCTCCTTCACCCAGTCTTCAGACTAAAAGTACTAGAATGAGTGACAGTACTACAATTTGAAGAATGAAAATCAAAGCATGGACACCCAGAGTCAGACCAATGTCATGGGTGTCCATGTTTTGACTTTTCAATCTTCAAATTGTGATATTATCATCGTATCCGCACGGATCCATGGACTTGTGGCTGTTTTGACCCTATCTGTTCTACTGGAATGACAGTGTACTGTTACAACAAAAAATAACAACACAAGATAAGCCAGAAAGTATACAGTACGTACTTTTAGTGAGGTGCTCTGAGTGAATCGTTGCAGACAGATTTCGCATTCGAACCGCTTCTCCCCGGTGTGGGAGACCATGTGACGCTTCAGACGGGTCTTGTCAGAACAGGTATACGTGCACTCTGGATAGTCACACTGAAGTCAAAATAAATGTACATATATATATTCATATACCACAACAAAGAGACAATGTAATATGTACATAAAGATTAATGATAATCAATGTTTATATCATAATCCATGTTGCAGCACAGATAGAGCCGAGCTCGCTGTCCTCCTCTTGAAAAACCAGGCAGGAGCTCCAGAGACTACGTAGTTCTCTCTGGGTAAGACCGCTCACAGCGTCCATTGGCTCTCTCCTATTCGCACTAAGGCCTTTGAGTTAGTGACTGCAGGCAGGCGTTTTTCATTATTTCTCCATGATAATCAAATTTTACAAAAGTACCCAACAAGTACGCAGTTATGCGACCTCAAATTTATGCGTTCCTGCAGAACGTAAATCAATGTAGATTACTGTGCTCGTGATTTGTGTTTCTAAGACGCATGGTAAAAGACAACCCTTAGCGCTTCTATACGAGTTTTGTCTTCTAATAGCAAATCTGCTAATGCTTGCACTAACAATTGCTTGCACTTTCAGAAAATTCTCACACTATTCTAAAATGTCTATCCTGTCCCCCCGGGCGCAAACTAAGAAAAAGTACCTTAGAATAAGCACAGCCAGCTATATAGAGTCAACTTTTTAAGGGCGTACCCACTTTTCGACATGCCCAAAAGTGTTCAAAAAATTAAGTTTTCGAGGTCAAATTTAAACATTTATTTAAATTTTTTTCTAATTAGCTTAAAACAGCAAATTTTTTCCGTTTGTACCCTCAAAATGCTAGTGTCTGGCCAATCATTAGGTACATTTACAAACAGCTTAGGCTTCTCTTCGGGAGCCCTGACCCGGCCTCACTTCCACCTCCACTTTCAAAACGTTAAAAAATGCCAGGTCAGAAGGGAGAAGGAAACAATCTGCGTCTTACAGCAAAAGGCTTTTCCCCAGTATGGGATCGGATATGCCGCTTGAGCTTGGAGAGTTCAACACTGGAATAGTCACAGTGGGGACACTTGTGGGGGCGCTCCTTCGTATGGACATACTTTCGATGACGACCCAGCTCTCCGGCAGTGGTGAAACAGACGCCACAATCCTAAAAAGCAACAAAGGAGCAGTAAGTAAAACTTCAAATTTGATGATTGCAAACGTGCAAACGCTCCTTACACTGTAGGTATCAGTGGCGCAGCCAGGACTTTGTGACGGGGCATGCGGACATGGGCGTATCCAAGGGGGGCTGGGTTTTCTTTAGTGGGGGGCGCCCCCACTCGATCCCTCCCCCCCCCCACGTTTTTGGGCTCCCCCCCCCACTCACTATGGTGCCCAGGAGATAATGCCAAATTTTTAAGGATTTTTGGTCAAAAATCGTCTATTTTGGTATACTAAAACTTGATTTTTGAGCACTTTCGAGCTTAGTTGTACTGTTGTAGCAGCATATGTAGAAAACACGTAATTTTTACGGTATTTTTAGCATTTTAGCCCATTTTATTCCCCCACTTTTGGTCTTCCCCCCCCCGGGGAGCCCCCCAGTTTTTTGGCCTAGAGAAAACCCAGAGGGGTTTGGAACATCCTCTTTCCGTCCGATCCCTCTGGTGCTTTGGGGGAGATAAAAAATTGAGCTCTTTTCGGATATTTTTTAGGATTTTTAAACTGGGAAGCTTCGCCTCCCCTACACGGGGGAAATGGGGGATGTACCAAAAATAATTGTAGGCCAAGCAAGACATTGGTACAATATACCTAAATTTTCATCTATATAGAAAGCTAAAATGCGCTTTATAAATTAGTTAAAAATTGAGAAATTTTTGAAAATTTTACTTCACAAACTTTTTCGACACGTTTGGGCGACAGCAAACCTGCTGCAAAAGTGGTCTAAAAACTGCAAGTTTTTAGTGTATTGAACTAAAAATATTTTGCGCCTGCAGTTCATGTCTGCGTCAATTTTTTCAAATGTTTCGAGGCTGCAACGCTCACCAACTCTAATTTTTACAGTTTAGAGCTTGCTACGGTTTTTCAGTTTAGCTTATTGCCAGCACAATTCACATTTTTATGGCAAGAATCTTAAGCAATTATATACAACAATGTACGTATATATATATATATATATATATATATATATATATGTCGCAGGCTACAAGCATTCTCAGTCGGCACACGTGCTGACTAGTAATTTCAGGCGGCACGCGTGCCGCCTAGCCTTTTAACGTTTTTATGCTTTTAGCCTGCGACATATATATAGTGCTCCAATGATACGATCGAAACAGCATTTTCTGTCGTAATTTTTTTAAAAATCAGGTCAAATCAGGAGGCATCCAAATTTTGAGTGAAGAAAGAAAAATTTTTTGAAATCGTGAAAAATCCCGTACGTATTCTAAACTGCAAAACGACTACATAACAGTCAGTGCTTGGATGATCAGCATGAAGTAAATATTTTAATGATGAAGTTACAGTGTTAGTAAAATGAAAATTTTGAAAATTGGGAATGTGTCTACCTTGTGACCAGGTCATTTTATTTGTGTCCAGCTAAGAAAACTTGTGTCCAGAAACTGTGAAAACTCTTCGCTTTTTAGACGAGACTTCTTTACTAAGCGACAAATCGACAATCTAAGACGACAACTACGTACATGAGGCATTGCGAAGAGCTTCAAAGTGAGCCATAAAATATTGCTCTAGCCCTTACAGTTGATGAAATTAGACCAAACGGCGACTGAAAACCCAGTGCGTTGAAAACCTCACCCCGATGTCATTTGCTGGAATTTTGCCAGAACAATGTTGGCTGCTCCATTCGAAAGATCGGATTGTGTTTAAGGTGCTGGTTCGGGTTCGTGTTTTTTGTGCTATAAAAGCGCAATTGTCGTTGAAATTAATTCAAATTTGCTACAATTACATTATTTACCCTATAAAACATGTTAGAAAAGTTGCGGCTTGAAAATTTGAGTTTTGGAGAAATTAGCTTTATTCCGCCATAACTTGCATTGTGACCACCCTACGTGGATGAACTTATAGTCATTCGAATTCTCTCACCAAGACCTACAACTTTGCTCTTGAGAGTTTTCTTCGATTCCTTAAGGTTTAAGAGATAACAGCGAAAATTTATTTTCGAGGTCCAAAACCGGCCATTTTTCGAAAAATCAAATATTGCAAGATTTCGACAGCTTCAACAGCGCAGGTCCGCTTTCAAGTATTGTCCATATTTGTGGTCCTAAAGGACATCTTACGCCCAAAGGAGAGCTCTCTGCGGTATCTCTGCCGGCGCACAGCAGCGAAAATATGAAATTTTGAAAATCGCAACTAGATTGTTTTGAACACGGATTTCTCTCAGCTCATGCAATCAATTAAGAAACGGCTTTACACACGTATTTTTGAGACAATTGCCGAGGGCTATTTTTCATGGTTTTGCATTTTGACTTTCAGTTCGAGAGAAATAAGCGTCCAAACTTGAAAATTTTGACGAAAATCGGACAAACTTTACGTTTTTCTCAAAAACTTAAGCTTCTTTACTCGTTAAACAATTTCAGAAAAAATAGCCCTCGGGAAGACGTTTCTTTTGAAATCTGAACTGGTCGCTTTTCGTTAACTTTCCCACACTTCGAGAAATCCATGTTCAAAAATTGTTTTCATGTTATTGCAAGTCGTTGTTCAAATATCATGTTGTTCAAGCCGAAGAGTTGAAATGCGACAGCTATACTGTACCTAGTTGTAACAAGCACATTCTAAGCTTTAAAATGATATAAAAATTATTGTTGAACTCCAAAAATTGAGCAAATTGCAGTCTTTCAAATTGCAGTCTTTCAAAATTTGCTGCAAATACCCGAACCAGCACCTTAAGGTGGTAATAGATATTTCGCAGACTGAAGTAAATTTTTTCGTGATACATCGGTTACATAGTTCGATACCGCTATCAAATACGAAGTTGAACACCCTTTTTAATTATTGTGAAAACGCTCTTCGTTATAGAGAAATTAGTTAAAGTTGAAAGTTAAAGTTAAATTAGTTAAAACGTATGCGCAACCTAGATTTTGCTTACTTTTTATCAACTTTGATTTTGATTATGCAGTTTTAATTTAAATTTAATTAGCGCCGACGGCGCAAAATTATTGCTTTTCTTCTTGCTCTGTTTTGTAGAAAATAATTTGTTACCCCCGAATCCTGACGGGGCATGCGGCCGCATGCCCCGCATGCCCCCTGGCTGCGCCCCTGGTAGGTATATAAAAGCCGAAATAACATTGTTAAAAATTCAGAAACTGGCTACAGAATCAATAGAATTGAATTGAGTTGAATTTAATTAAAAATTAAAATCTAGATTATTGAGAACTTATTAGTCAATTCTCACTATTTACTACCCGTAGCTACGTATTACATTAAATTACAAGACCGATGACAAAAATTTCATCTATCCGTATGCGTATAGATGCAGCAGTGACCACAAATCTAACCCACCTACGTGTTATATATATACATGATGTCTCAACGAAGGTAGGTCAGGAAAAACACAGATTTAACCCGTCCCGTAGCTATTATAGTAAATTTTTTCTATCTATCTAAAACACACTAATAAGCACAGGTAAAATTTTGAAAAAAAACCCTGACCTAAAACAGCTGCACTGACCACAAATCTAACCCAACTTACACAACACTCATATGGCTTAGTCTTGGTATGGGAATTCTCATGATTGGTCAAGGTGAAGAGGGTCCGGAAGGCCTTATCACAGTGCTGACACTTGTAGGGTTTCGTGGACTCCGGGGCGTGCTTGATCCGATGTCGTCTCAGCTTCGTCCTCGTATCCCCCACATAGTCACACTCATCACAGGCATAGAGCTGAGTCACATCCTCTTCATCGGGCCCGCTGAGCGAAGCAGAAGCGGAAGTGGGAGGCTCCCCCACAACGGTATGAACGGGGGTCTCCAGCTGAACCTCGCCCTCCCCCTCTCCCGTCAGGAATTCGTAGACCGAATCCTTGGACTGCTGAAGGGAGCTGAGCAGGGCGCTGGCAGCGTCCTCCGGCCCACCGTCACCGGCAGGGATCAGGTAGTACTGCTCTCCGTTCTCTGCCTGAACCAGCACGGCCCGGGACAGATCGCTGAGCGGCAGCGAGACGGGCTCAGCAGCTTCCTGAGAAGTCACCTGGTCACCTGGCGGTGGCGCCGCCAAAACGGCACTGCCGGATGGCAGCGGCTGACTGCCACCGTCTGTCAAAATAAACGTCTGTTGTGGTTGCTGTGGGGGCTGCGACTGTTGTAGAACCTGATGTGTTTGACCATCAGACCCCAGTAGCAACTGAATCATACCACTGGATCCGTCCACAAAAGTGGTACCACCTGTCGTGGCAACAGGTGCGGACGCAGCCACCACCTGTTGTGGCACAGGTGGACCACCCACAGTGGTCGTGGAATCGCCCGGAGGCGGAGCCACCGAGAGAAAGATTGGCCTGGACAGACTGTTGCCCTGATGATCCTGTTCCACAATGTTACAGGGGAGGAGCAGTGAGCCCAGATTTGAGGACCAGGGTATGGCAAAGGTTGCCTGCTGGGCAGCTGCCGAAGGAACCAAGGGACAGGTGGTGGCGGCGGTGCTTGTGGTAGAGGAAGAGGAACCAGCCACCGAGGAATCTGAGGTGGAATTTTCCGACTTTTGCAGGGCTGAAATCGGTAACACAACAGCGGACGATGATGAAGACGACGACGTTACTGCAGCAGCTGTAGGCTGGTGGTGGCCCGCGACCATAGGGACCAGACCCGGGGGCAGTGAGACACCAGACGTCGCGTCTCCTGAAGGCGGCGGAGCCCCCAGGATCAGCAGAATCTGCTGCTCAGCCGCGACTCGTGGCGCCTCGGAAGGATCCATCAGAATGGTTGGATGAGCGTTGGGCGCTGAGCCGGAGGCGGCAGGGGAGATGGGACTGAAGCCCAGGGAGAGATTGGTTGGATGTTGCGAAGTGGAAGCGGAGGAGGTCGGGTCATCGTAACCGCCGTTAGTCGTGACGGCCACCTTCCGCTCATAGAGATGGGCGGCATTTGGAGATTCCTGGATCACAACTATCTGTGGCTGCGACGCTGTGCAGAGGGGGCCGTTTAGCGAGGGAGGGCTGGAGGAGCCGCCTAGGGCAGCCTGTAGGGTATTGGAGGAGAGAGCGACCAGGGGGAAGTTTGAGTGGGCCGGTGTAATCAGGGCACTGAGGGAACTGTTACTGACTCCGGTCCCGTCCAGACTGGGCAAACCACTGGCCGTCAGAGGGCCGCAGTTACCAGTGGCGCCGGCAGGCGTGGACAGGAGAATGGGTCCAGAGCAGACCAGATCATCGGCGTGGCTGTCTGTGCTGCGTACAGCAACCGACGGTAGCATGACATCAGCAAGACCCGCGGAGGAACCGCTCCCCCCAACAGCTGGAGCAGGAGTAGCAGGAGTGCCGCAGTTGTGAGCGATGGGAGTCGGACCGGCCGGAGGAGACAATTCGTCCTCCAGAATCCGAGCAGCCGCTTCCGCGGACTCAGAACAATCCTGATCCGCCATGAATAAATGCTAAAAGTATGAAAATGATGCTCATATGATGATGACAATTGCGCAATGCAGCATTAAAAAGGGATGAGGAAATGCAGCCCACTCGGCAAAAGATTTGACTAATTTTGATTGATGATTTGGAATGCTTTTTATTATGTTGTACCCTCCTCCACTTGGCGACCTCTCTCCACATTTGAGGAGCACCCCATGAAATGCCACCCATAAACTTCGAGCTTCCTCATACCTCAAAAACTGCCGAATTTTACAACTTTTCAAAAAATTTTCGGATTTTTATCGTTAATTTAAGTCTTAAATCACTTAAAATTCTCCTTTTGCAGCTAATTTTAGCAGTTCGTATATATATACACAAAAAAAGTTCGAAAAATATTACCAAAAATGTCCCCCAATGTCCCAACCCCGGACTGGATCGAGCATGGATTCGACCAGTCTTGACATACAGGCAGCGTGAGCGGGGTAGGAAACTGCGGGAAGAGCTGTCGGCTCACCGGGCCAGGGGCGAAAAAGTTAAGACATACAGGGGCAAAATAGTCCCATACTTTATTAAACTTCCCGCCCATGGACCCGGAGAGCCGCCGGGGATTTCCCCAAACAACGAATGATCACTGACCCGGTCTCTCAGTTTCGAACATCCGAAGTTGAACCCCTTAGGACATTAACGGTTATGTACTTTAATTCACAGTGTATTGGAAACAAGTTAACAAATTTAAAATTCTTGATAGAAACGTAGTCTATAGACGTTATTTTAGTAGCAGAAACCTGGCTTAAAGAAACCGATCAAAATTTATTGTTTAACTTTGCAACCGCATACAGTGTACTGGGCTTATTCTAGGGAATTTTTCTTGGGGGGGGGCTCTTTGGGGGGGGCCCTCGGGGGGCGAGTCATTCTTGGGGGGGGGCGAACATTTTTCAAAATTTTCCTAAAAACATGCTAAAAATAGTGCTGTTTTTATAGTAATCGCCAAAAATGTTCGTTTTTAGTGCAAAAATAGTGCTTAAATAGGCAAAAAACGACTAAAAATCTCCGGCGAAGCCGGAAAATTTTTGAAAATTTGGCCTTCTGAGCGATTTTTTCAGGGCAAAAGTTGGTACCAAAAGGGGCACCCACTTTTTTGGGGGGGCGATTTTTGGGGGGGGAACGATTTTTGGGGGGGGGGAAGGGTGTTTATGGGGGGGGGGCCCCCACCCCCCCCCCACTAGAATAAGCCCAGGTGTATTCCGAGCCGACAGACAAATCCGCATCCACGGGGGCGTTATGGCCCTTATTAGAAATAACTTTAATCCAAAAGTTATGGACGCTATATGTTTTGAAGGATATATAGAAATTCTATGGGTCAAATTAAGATTGCGTAAACCCACTGTGATTGAACTAGGCATCATTTACCGTTCTCCTGCAACCCCATTGCATGTAGACGAAATTTTTAGAAATTATTTGAGACAAAATTTCAAATTCTAGTATCGATTTAATTTTAACAGGGGATTTTAATTTACCAAATTTATTTAGAAATAGTAATTTAAGAACAGCAAACGATTTGGAATACGGTTTACTTTTTGATGACCTCGCTTTCCACCAAATTGTAGATTCCCCTACCAGAAATGAAAACTTCCTAGATTTGGTTTTTACAACTGATAGACAACTTATATATAACCAAGGTGGAAGTAATACAACCATTTAGTACGAGTGACCATAACTCAATATCTTTTGAAGTTCTTGTAAACCCTGATGGTCAGAAACCTAAGGAAAATTATTATTTCAAATAAATGCTCCTTTGGGAAATTCGGACCATGCTTTCCTGCTTTTTGATTTGAAGGTACAATGTAAAGAGGAAATAAGCTATTTCCGCAATTTTTTCTCCATGGATTGTATTAATATTAGTCAAAGACTGTGTAATGTAGATTGGCATATGTTTTTCTGGAATGCTTATAATGGGGTTGGTAATCCAGTTGAATGTTTTTAGAGTACGTTCAAGAATTTTGTCCATTCTTTAATTGAAGTGTATGCACCTATTGTGAAGTGTAATAAGAATGCACTGCCATGGCCAAACTCTCTGAAAAAGTTGTATAGAAACAAGATTGCTGCTTTTAAAACTTGGAATCGTTCTATGGATTATGCGTCTAAGCGACAATATGAAGCTTTAAATAGATTATTCTCTGAGCAGTTAAACAAATTTTTAAGTGACTATGAAAAAAGTCTTGCAACTAATCCAAATTCTAGGAAGTTTTTTAAGTATGCGAATTCTAAACTTCAAAATAAACCTGGTGTTCCTGTATTAGAGAGATATGACGGGACAAGAGCTAGAACTGATCATGACAAATGTAAAGTGCTCAATGAATTTTTCTCTTATGTATACACTTTAGATAATGGAAGAGACCCAACTGTCATTCATGAATCTCAGGTTATTTGCAATACTTTCAGTTTTGATGTTGTGACTGTTTTTGAAGCCTTGTCTAAGATTAAGCCTACTATGGCTAGAGGTCCTGATGAAATTCCTTATATTTTTTATAAAAAATTTGCCGCTGAACTTGCTTTTCCGATATGGTTTATTACCGATTTTGCTTGTAACACTGGATATATACCACAAGATTGGAAAGATGCAAATGTAGTGCCAATTTTTAAAAATAAAGGGTCTAGGAGCCAACCGGATAACTATAGGGATGTATCGTTGACATGTGGTGCAGCTAGACCGTTGGATTGGATTTTAAATGATACTTTACGATCACATTGCTTTGATAATAATATATATAGTTGCTCCTGCTCAGCATGGTTTCTGTAAGGGTAAATCGACTGTTACGAATCTGTTTTTTTGTATAGATAAATGGACTACTGCTTTAGATAATCGTTTATGTACTGATGTGGCATATCTTGATTTAAAAAAGGCTTTCAACTCAATTTCACTTCCTAAACTTAGAGTGAGATTGCAAGCTTATGGATTTCAAGGGGTTGTCTTAAATGTAGTATCTTCTTTTGTAAGTGGTAGACGTCAGAGAGTTAAGCTGCACGATGCCCATTCAACTTTTGTTGATGTAACTAGCGGGGTTCCTCAAGGTTCAGTTGTTGGTCCGACTTTGTTTTTAATATATATTAATGAAATTTTAAACCTATTAGGTTCTGTGAATTGTGTTGCCTATGCCGATGATATGAAATTGTTTGCAGTTGGTACTGATAGAGATTTAATATTAAGTTCTTTGCTACAAGGGTTTTTTGAATGGGTTGAAAATTGGCAACTATCGATCTCATGGACTAAGTCCTTTGTTCTGTATATTGGAAGACAAAACGCAAAGACCCCTTACCAGGGTTTTCTTTTTGTGTAAAATACTGTGTATTTACACAAAATAAATAAATTTACACAGTGAAAAACTAATTTACACACCAAAATACACAGCCACATTTTCGAAAATTTTTGCAAAAAGTGCTCTGAAAAAATAGTTTTCAAGCCCTTCATATTTAAAATAGCTCTAGCTTTTAGCTGGGGGCTGCCGCCCCAGATCCCCGCCGCTTTCCAATCATTTACCATGGTTTTCTGCATTACGACATGATTATAGGTTGTTTCTGCAAATACATCTGCTTATCCGTTTGCGTATAATTTATTCACGTACAGCGTGCAAATACTTGTAAGATAGTATAGTTTATAGCTAGTACATACGATTCAATATCGTTTCTTGAACCAGGGGCGGATCCAGGGATGGCGGCCCCCCCCCGTCGCGATTCGAAGGCAGGAAAAATTAAGGAGAGAAAGAGGAAAAAGGGCAAAAAACAAAATTTCTAGCCTTCGGCGCGAATTTCCTACACTTTAACCACATATTTATTGCATTTATGAAGAAAAAGCTTGAAATGCATCTGATTTCTCGGAGAAAATTACCACTTTTGCCTAAAAATGTCCAGAATTTTTAGGAATTTTTTTAACAGTTTATGAAAAGAATTAAAGATCCGAAGACCGATTTTATTGCAAAAACAAAAATTTCTTCAACTTCTGGGGGGCTCCGCCCCCCAGACCCCCGCTGGAAACATTTTACCGCCCCCCTCACGACATCCTGGATCCGCCAGTGTCTTGTACATATATAGTCAATCGGGAAAAAAAAGCCACGTCAAAATTTCGGGAAAAAAAGCCACGATCACTGTGGCCTAACGGGTGAAGCTATTGCAGTAATATTTGGCATGTAGAATGACGACCTCAATATAAGCCCACATGCCGATTTTTAGCTTTCTAGCTCTCCTCTATAGTCAACGGCAGGGTCGACATTTTTTGGAAAACTTTATTCCTGAAAAGGCGGGAAAACGGTAATGTTTCAAAAATTCATAACTTTCGTGTCAATAGTGCTATCTGAATAATTTCTATTGCAATCAAGTGGGAACATGTCTGGCTTTGTTCGCAAATAAATGTAAACAATTCAGGACGTCACGTGGTTTCTGCGCAGGTGTGGCTTTTTTTTCCCGATGATTTTGACCCATCGGGAAAAAAAAAGCCAGTCGCTTGCGAGACCCATAGTGAGCTGTTTTCTGGATTTCTGGCATTATAACTATTTTGAAAATAATCAGCAATTCAAGTTTTACAAAGCCATACCGTTTTTAGGTGGACAGTCCCTGAAATGAGCAACTTTTGGACTAATATGTCATGTCAGTCGTTTTGATCGCTACACTCCACATTTCATCCGGAAACTGGCACATTTGGCCAAAAAGAGCATTACGAATTCATTGGAAAACACTATTTTGTGGTTAGCCTTCAATTTAGCAAGTTTTTGAAAAATTTGTATGTTTACCTTATATTTGATGAAACCTAGCCAGTTTATGCTGCAAATTAAAAAGCTGTACTTAATGCTTTACGAAGCCAATTTGCCTCGGTAAACAACAAATCTAGGGTAAATAAGTGACGCTGAACACGATGGAACACTCAGAATTGGTCTACGGCTTCAGGATATGCTTCGAAAAAAGTGGCTTTTTTCCCGATGAGTGGCTTTTTTTCCCGATTTTGGCTTTTTTTCCCAGGAAATAAATCACAAAGTACTCTCTATTGCTACAGTCTAGAGAAGTCATTAATACATGAAAATAATCCGTAGGGGTTGCCATTCTTCAAACTACAAGAATTTTCCCAAAATTCTAAACAATGAGTTTTCCACGTCCAAAAGTTTGAAAAAATGGCGTTTTTTTCCCGATTGACTATATATCTTTTATCATAAAAAGCAGTCTGAGCCACAAAAATTGTTGCTGTCTAGCACAATAGGTATATATTCAAAACGAAAGCTAAAAGAATGAAACTGTTCAATGCGTTTTTGCCGATAATTTTAAAAAATTTCTCAACTTCTGGGGGGGCTCAGAATGGGTGTTTTCTGTCCATATTATGGAAAATTCCCCTACAGCAATTAAAGCTTCGAACCTTTTAGTACGTAACCAGAATGTTTGTGAAAAAATTATTCCAAAAAGTTGGAAAATTAAAGAAATGGTTTCAGTAGGCGAAGTTTTTTCAGAAATTAGAATTTGTCCAATCCTAGTTTTGGCATTTAATGGATTATATAATCTTTTTAGACTTTTCCATTGCGAATTTTATTACAATTTACAAAATTTCCTCAGCGTCTGGGGGACTCCGCCCCCAGACCCCCCGCGTGGGTTCTTCTGCGTTACACGGACGTGTCCCCCACGGACGTTACACAAGTGCAGTTGCCAGAACTTTTGATTGAATGATCCGAAAATAACATTGTTGCAATAAAATAACGCTTAAATTTATTTTATTTCGTATTATATCTCAAAAACAACACTTAGATTTTACACAGCTTCAAACAAAAATACACACTGAAATTTAAATTTACACAAGATTTACACAGGTCCGATTTTGAAAAAGAAAACCCTGCCCCTTACACTTTTAATGAAAACACTTTGCTGAATTCTGATGGATGCTCAGATTTAGGTGTGTGGGTCACAGGCGGATCCAGGATTTCGTGACGGGGGTGGGCGGTCAAATTTTTTTTGTCGGGGGGTCTGGGGGGCGGAGCCCCCAGAAGTTGAAGAAATTTTTTGTTTTTGCAATAAAATCGGTCTTCGGATCTTTAATTCTTTTCATTCTGGAGAATTGAGAAAATTTTTTAAAATTCTTGACATTTTTAAGCAAAAATGAAAATTTTCTGCGAAAAATCGGATGCATATTAAGCTTTTTCTTCATAAATGCACTTAATATGCGGTTAAAAAGGCAGAAAATTCGCGCCGGAGGCGCGAAATTTTTTTGGTTTTTTGCCCCTTTTCCTCTTTCTCTCCCTAATTTTTCCTACCTTCGAATCGCGACGGGGGGGCGGCCCCCCCCCCGCCCCCCCCCCCTGGATCCGCCCCTGGTGTGGGTTAGTCAAAATTTAAGGTTTGGAGTTCACATAAACCGTATTGCGAACAAGGCTTTATCAGTTTTGTCTATTATGTTACGAAGTTTTACCTCACGATGACTTATCTGTGAGGATAAGACTATATAAAGCTTATGTTTTACCAATACTATCGTATGCATCTGAGATTTGGAATCCTTGGCTAAAACAAGATATTGAAACAATTGAAAAGGTTCAGAAGAAGTTTTGTAACTCTTTCTATGAACTTAGACATTTATCATATAAAGATCAGTGCGAAATCTTGGGTCTGGTTTCGTTAGAACTAAATAGACTGACGACTGATTTGACTTTGGTGTATAAGATTGTTTATGGTCATGTTGGAATATCTTTTCAGTCTCTGTTTTCGTTATCAGCTAATGTACGTAATACACGGGGTCATCTATTTAGATTGGAAAAACCAAAATTTTCTTTAGATATTGGAAAGTATTTTTTCACTAACAGAATAGTAAACTCATGGAATTCTCTCCCAGAAAACATTGTCTTAGCTAAAGATATAAAGACCTTTAAAGAGCTTTTATTTGAAAGCAGGCACTTACTTTTGCGGCATCTCATTGTATATAAATGGTAGATTGAGGAAGACAAAGTATGTTGCGTCTGATGTCTCAGTTTGTAACTGTCTTTAGTATGTTGCACGTGTATTGTGTTATGGATGATTAAGCTTATACTTGAGTAAATCGATGTACCGTCCTTGTTGAATTTCTTCGGAATAAATCCTTCTTTCTTTCTTCTTCTTTCTTTCTTTACGACTATCTCAACGCGGACTACATCACCTTAAACTTATTTTTGGATTCTATTGATTGGGAAAACTTGTTTTTAAATGCTAATTTAAATGAAATGTGGACTGTTTTTACCAACATTTTGGAGTATGCCATCAGTTTATATGTACCTAAAAGGAAGCGATCTAGCCATTCGACCAAATGGTCTCTCAGAACTCGACGCAAATTTATGCGTAAAAAGTTTTTGTGGAGTGTATATATACAAGCGAACGAGAGCGCAACACTATAAGAATGCATATAAAGCCGCAGCCAAGGAGGCTAGTGACCATGCCAACATGGATGCATTGAGAGTGGAAAGTGCTATTTTAAAGTCCGGTTCCTTAACAAAATTTTATAGATGTGTAAATTCAAAAATAACCTCAAAGAATTCTATTCCACCATTAGAACAAAATGGTATTGACGCATCCTCAGATAGGCAAAAAGCGGAACTCCTAAATCAGCAGTTCTGCAGTGTTTACGTTCAAGACAATAACAACTTTCCTATTTTTAATTACCGTACTGATCAAAATCTTGAGAATATACTAATTACTGAAGAGTTAATATATATATAGTAAGATATACAGAAAGGCTGCCAAACTGTGTTTTTTTTTCGTCGAAACTTTTTGCGAACTTTTACGCAGTCCTCCAAAATTTTTTGCGGAATTTCGCAAAAAATTGCGAAATACTAATTTTTTAGTATTTTAAAGATAACTAATGAATTTTAGTAATTTGGCTGTATTTAAACGCATTTTTAATATTTAACGTATGGTATTAACCAAGTTATAACTATTTTTCGAAAGTCGAAGCATGTATAAGCGTGTTTTACAAGTATACTTAATAGTGAAGAGACGCGGGGGTCTGGGGGCGGAGCCCCCAGAAGCTGAGAAAATTTTGTAAAGCCGAGGAAAATCCTTAGTGTGGAAATACTCAAAAGTTTAGTTTCGACTGTCAGTAAAATCCTAAGACATAAGCAAACTGCTAATAGGTTAATAATTGTTTAAAATTATGGTATGTTATGGTTTCAAGGCTAAAAGAATTTCATTGAATAGCTGTCACTAGGCATTCTAACTCAGCTAAGATTGAAAGGTGTCTACGTATATAAAAATACGCGCCGAAGGCGCGAAATTTTTTGAAATTTTTCTTCAAAAAGTATCAGAAACACGTTTATTTCTCATCTGAGACAACTGAAAATGTCTACTCAGAGACAAAATTTTTTGCGGAACTTTACGCAGAGCTCCGAAAAAAAGTTGCGGAATTTTCAAAAAAAGTGCGGAATTTCGCAGTTTTTTTCGCAAAAAAAAACACAGGCTGCCAAACAAGAAGTCTGTAGGTCCCGATGGTTTCTCTTCCTTTTTTCTCAAGCGAGTAAAAGAGGGTATTAAGGCGCCTTTAAGACGCATTTTTCAAATAAGCATTGACTCTGGGGAATTACCACTTCAATGGCTAGAAGCGAAAATTATTCCAATTTACAAAAAGAAAGGATAAAACTCAGACCCGTCGAATTACCGACCTGTCAGTCTGACCTGTGTTTGCTGTAAAGTTTTGGAAAGTATAATTAGGGACATGGCTGTAAATTACCTGATGGCGAACAATCAAATTAGCCGCCAACAGCATGGATTTCTAAACAAGAAATCCACCATTTCTAATGTTTTGAAATCTTTGTATGATTGGTCTAAGATTATAGAATCAGTAAATGTTGTTCATTGTTGTTGTCTAGATTTTGCTAAAGCTTTCGATACAGTCTCTCATGCGAAGCTAATATACAAACTTGAAAGGTATGGAATAAAGGGCAAATTATTAAATTGGATTCGCGCTTTTCTTTCCAACCGTTCTCAATTTGTAGGAATAAATGGTCAAGCATCAGAAAGAAGTGATGTTATTAGCGGAGTACCGCAGGGAACTGTGTTGGGACCAGTTCTCTTTTTGGTATATATAAACGATGTCGTGGATTGTGTAACACAGGCAAATATACTGATATATGCTGATGATGTTAAATTGTATTCAGCAGCAAAAAATCTAGCATAACTGATGGACGTCTCCAAGATGATTTAAACCGGTTGTATGCGTGGTCAGTTGAATGGCAATTGAGTTGAGTTTAGCTATTCAAAAGTGTTCAGTTACAAATTTTGGACCATCCATACAACAGCCTTGTTATAAAATCAACGGCGAAAATTTACCAGTTACAAGTGAAATTAAAGACCTTGGATTTATAATAAATAAAAATTTACAATTTAGCAATCACTGTATGTCAGTATATAAAAAGCTGTGGGTATCCAGGCTTTAATTTTTAAGTCTTTTAAATCCAGAGACATAAATTTCTTAGTGAAAATGTTCACTACTTTCGTTCGTTCTATTGCAGAAAGTGGCACCTCAGTTTGGTCACCCTACTTACTAAAAGATATTGATTTAATTGAAAAAATTCAGAGAAAATTTACAAAACGGGTTCCTGGTTTTGAAAACCTCATGTATACGGAACGTCTGCGTCTATATACTTGGAATGAAATCTCTTGAACTTAGGCGTTTACATAGTGATCTTAAATTAATGTATAAAATCATAAATAACCTAATTGAAGTCCCTTTCAATTCAATGTTTCAATATGGTGCCCAGGTTAATACTCGCAGCCATTCTTTACGTTTAAGATTGCCCAGAAATGTAAGAAATTCGTCGCTAAATAATTTATTTCATATGAGGGTTGTTAACCTATGGAATTCTTTACCTGATGCGGTTGTAACGGCCAACAGCTTTACTTCTTTTTGTAGACTTTTAGAACAGACAAATTTAGATAATTTTCTAAGGGGCGGGGGGGTCAGCTGATCATACCTATCCTCCCCCGTCCTGCTCACGTAAATGAAGTTTTTGTTGTTTGTTTTTGATATTCTGTTTCTTAATTTCTGCTGATATATATTATTTTCTTGTTCGATCCTAATTTGTGTTAAGTTGACTCTTGTCGTTTATTCTGTTTTGTTCGTATTGTTTTTGTTTCGTTTGTTTTGTATTTGAAGTAAACATTTAACTTCTTTTACTGAGTAAATGCTTTCTTTCTTTCTTTCTTCTTTCACGAATGAAGCCCAGCCAACCCACATATATAAATTTTGGCCTAAAAATAAGCTTAAAATTCAATATAAAGACTACAATTTGTCTAGGCACAAATTTGTCGGCTTTCATTTAAGCCCTATTCGCACACCAGAGCTAATGGCAGAAGCCTCTAAGTATATACGTTTAATAGGACAATCAATAATATATATATATACAAGTAACAAAAATGCTCCGCACAAAAGGGGATAATATGTGTGTTGGTCGTCTATGTCTATGTCTATGTCTGTCGTTTAATCCGGTTGAGAAAGAAAGTATATATATAAATCCGACACAGCAAGTTTGGGTGGGTGGTTCTATGGCGAAAGTTGTTCAGTTCGATGCGGGCCTTCATTTGACTCGAAATTTGACCACTTTTGAAAATTTTAATTTTTGACCCAAAATCACCTAAGTCCCCACCCCACCCCACCACAGGCCTCTACAGCCACTTTAGGTACGCACTTCTATGACAAAAGTTGCTCAGTTCGATGCGGGCTTTCATTTGGTACCAAATTTGACCACTTTTGAAAATTTTAATTTTTGACCCAAAATCGCCTAAGTCCCCACCCCACCCCACCACAGCCCTCTACAGCCACTTTAGGTACGCACTTCTATGACAAAAGTTGCTCAGTTCGATGCGGGCTTTCATTTGGTACCAAATTTGACTTCACTTTTGAAAATTTTAATTTTGACCCAAAATCGCCAAGTCCCCCACCCCCACCCTACCACAGCACTCTACAGCCACTTTGAGCATGCAATTCTATGACAAAAGTTGTTCAGCTCACCTAGCGCTTTCATTTGGTACCAAATTTGACCACTTTTGAAAAATCTTATTTTTGACCACTTGACCCCTACCCGATTTACCCTTCAAACGGCAAAGTGGAGCCAGTCCAGCAAAATGGGTGGGTCGGACGGCAAAACGGACTTCCGGAAATGAGCTGGGCGCACCAGAAAACCCCTATGGACAAAGTTTTGAGAGGCTATGCACAGTCCTATATGGTGTTCTTGGAAGTCGGTACCGACTTGACCCTCCCGACAGCAAAGTGGAACCAGCCCAGCAATAGGATGGGTCCGACGGCAAACTGCTTACGGAATCAATTCGCCGTGCCAGAAAACCTTTGTATGAAAGAATTGAGCTTTCTAAGTTGAATACACAGCGAGAAATTGCGATTTTTCATTTTTCGAATTTTCACCATTTTTGACCGGCCACTGTGGTCGCATGGGAAGTGATAGAGAAACGAGACTTAGCTATTTAGTTAGTTCAATATATGTAGTTTCTGAATATAAAAAGAAATCGGCTCCAGCTCCTAACGTTCGAGCTGCGCAGCGACCACAAAAATGGTCACTTTTCGCTCTGAGCCGACTTTGCGGCGCCGCTGCGGCGCTGTGGCGCACCTGCGGCGCAAAAAAAGTAGCGATTCTTAAATGGCGCATGGAGTACTACCAGACCCTATACCCCTTTAGGTCCGGCCTCCGCTGCAGATTACGTGAAAGAGGCGGAAAGTCAGGACAATACGACCATTAAATAGGAGAAACCGAAAAAAAAACATCGCCGCCATAACCGGTCCGGGGCACAACTTTTTAACGGAAAGTGATACGGGGCTGAAACTTCGCACACATACTAAACTCGATGTGCTCTACAATTTGCGCATGAAATCTGCGCAGGATTTGCGCAGGATTTTGCGCAGCCTCTGCGCAGCTTATTTTACGGTGTCTCCAGGGACTTTTGACACATATTATAGGGGTCGCTGCCGCGACCCCTATGATATATTAATATATCCCATGGAAAAGTGAGCATTTTTGGAATTTTAAATATTGTTGTTAAAAATCAGATGTTTTAAAAAAGTACGCTACATATTATAGCACTTTGAACAAGCTTAAAATTGAGAAACTAATGGCTTTTTGATCGACTATATTCGAGTTTTCGCCGCCCCCTCTAAGATTTTGCTTACTTCTCCCCAAACAGATTCTTGGCGACCCCCCTGGTCATAGGTCTACCTTGAGAAAAAGTTGGCGGAGGGGGGTAGCCGAAATTGGGGTGGGTGGGGTCAGCCGGTTTGAGGTGGGGTGGGGTCTGGAAAAATCGAATTGGGACTGGGGGGGGTTAAAAATTTTTTCGGTCAAAAATTTAGAAAAAATTCGTGAATTCGCTAAAAACGTTATTTCCAACTAAAAATCAACAATCTTTCTTCATTTTTACTCATTTAGACGAAAAACTTGGAATTTTTGCAAAAAATTCTGAGTTTTTCCAAAAAATTTCAAAGTTTTACTAATTTTGATGGAGGGGTCTGGAAAATTAGGGTGGGTGGCGTCTGGGATTTGGCCATTTGGGGGTGGGGTCTGCCTCCAAAATTTCGAGGGTGGGGTCGGCACTTTTCCATTTGGGAGGAGGGGTCCCCCCCACCCAGGTACACCTATGCCCCGCCCCCTGGTGGACAAGAGAGGCAGGGGGAAATTTTGGCACATGTGGAGATGGGGGACAAAAATTTTGCTTTGGTCCCCCTTAGGAATCGAAAAATTCTTTGATTTGACGGAGAAGTTATGCCTAGGGTAAATCGAGGTTGCCGATTTCAAAACTCGGGTCGAAAGATCGATCGATCGAGAATCAATCGATCAAAAACATTTTGCCTCCAATTTTCCTGAAATGTCGGAATTTCCAACCGAGCTGTCAAAATCGAGTTATCGATAAATTTTCAAGTTTTTTGTCTCCATCATCTTCGCAAGTGCCGCAATACCCCCTCGGCGAAGTCGCCCACAAGCGGATAGAAAATTGGCTACATGGGGTAAGAAAATTGGTTGTACAAAAAATAGGTTGTACACGACTGAAATATCCAAACATTTTCCGGCATTGCCGGAATTTTTCACTTAAAATCACTATATATTGATCCCTAAAAAACGTCCCAAAAGGTTATTTCTGCTTTGTTAAAAAAACCGGCAAAAATCGATAGCTTCTAAAGCTTAACGTACGGGCCAGTGACTCCTCCTCCTTCCCTTTTTTCGATCCCCCTTCCCAACGTTGTCCGCTAACCACACCCAGTAGCGGCGCCAGGATTTTTTTGAAGGGGGGGCCCCGGCCCAAATATCCGGCGACCTTTTCTTGGGAAATCCAAAATTTTTGAGCAAATATATATATATATTACCTTTATTTTCCAATTTCCAAAAAATTTCTCAAATTTTAGCAAAGGTTTTAAGATTTTAAGCAAAAATTTGCCGATATTTTTAAAAAATTTCTTAAAACACTCAAACTATGCATATAAACAGCTGAAAAAATTTTCTAGGGGCGCCCTAGCGCCGCCACTAACCACACCTATGACCTCACCCTCCCCACACGAAGCCTAATTTTAGAAAACAATTGGAAAAGTTTTTCTAATTGTTTTCCAAAAATTTTCTATAAGTTTACTGAATATTTTCAAATTGTTTTCTAAACTTTTCCAATTGTTTTCTAATTGATTTCTGTTACTTTTTTACTAACGGTTGGCCCACTTTCTAATTGTTTTCTGCAAATTTTCTGGCTGATTTCTAAAAAGTTTCTTAATTTTTTCTAAATGTTTTCCTTAAAAAAGTGGACATTTTCTTATTCTTTTCTCATTATTATCTGTATGTTTTCTTACTTCTGCTGTTTGCTGTTGAATAGAAAAAAATCGCTACTTTTGTTGCAATTTCAGCTCCGCAGTGGTGCCGCAAAATCGGCTCAGCGAAAAAGTGTGCTATTTTTGTAATTGTCGCGCAGGTCGATTCGACACTTACAAGCTGGGTCTGATTTCTTTTTATATACAATTTCTGTATATATAAAAAGTCCCAGCTTGTAAGTATCGACCTGCGCGACGACCACAAAAATAGTCACTTTTCGCTGAGCCGACTTTGCGGCACTACTGCGGAGCCTCAGCGCCGCTGTGGCGGAAAAAAGTAGTGATTTTTCAATTCAACAGCAAACACCAGAAATATATTTAGAAAACATACAGATAATAATGAGAAAATCCACTTTTTTAAGGAAAATATTTAGAAAAAATTAAGAAACTTTTTAGAAATCAGCCAGAAAATTACCAGAAAACAATTAGAAAGTGGGCCAACCGTTAGAAAAAAAGTAACAGAATTCAGTTAGAAAACAATTGGAAAAGTTTAGAAAACAAATTGAAAATATTCAGTAAACTTATAGAAAATTTTTGGAAAACAATTAGAAAAACTTTTCCAATTGTTTTCTAAAATTGGGCTTCGTGTGTCCCCCCCCACATGGCCATCTTATCTTAGACCCCACCATTTATAGGTGTACATAACGGAGATGTAACGGACAAAACAAGACAAGACAAAACCCTGCTTTGTCGAAAAAATGGGAATGGGGCCTGGGGGATCGAAAAAAGAAGGGCGGAGGTCTGGCTGAAAAAGAGGAGGGGGGTCGTTAAAAATCAATTTGGAGGGAGGGCTGGGTAAGCTAAGGAGAAGAAGAAATTTACTCAAGAAGGAAAAAAACTAATCAGAAAAGAAACAGAATCCGTAATACGTACAGGATGTAAATAACATATATATAGTAGTTACAGTACATTCATTTAAAACAGGAACTTTTCGCGACATGTCGCCAATTATTCGTCTGGCGACAATCGCGAAAATTCTGCGGTTATCGTAGAAATTATTATTATTATTATTATTATTATTAAGAATTTAACAAGCAAAAGAACAAAGTAATTTGGCGATATGTCGCCAATTTGGCAAGTAAAATTTGGCGATATGTCGCCAAGGCTAGCCCGCGATTATCGTAGAATACTGGCGATAAGTCGTGGAAAGGCTATTCGCGACAATCGCGGATGTTTGACGACTGTCGTGGAAACTAGCGATATTTCGTTAATTTTTCACGACAATCGTCAAACATTCGCGATTGTCGCGAATATTCTACACGACTTATCGCCAATATTCTGCGATAATCGCGACATTATCGCGATTGTCGCAGACGTCGAGTTTTGGCGACATATCGCCAAATTTTTACGATAACCGCTAAATTTTCGCGATTGTCGCCAGACGAATAATTGGCGACATGTCGCGAAAAGTTCCTATTTTAAATGAATGTACTGTAGTATACCATAAATGACAAAAAGAAACAAACAAGCTAAATAAATTCTAGTCTTGAGACGGACGAGGAGGATCAATCGTGATCACCTAACCCTCGCCCTCGCCCCCTGAGAAAACTTGTTAAATCTAAATTGGCCAGACGATCATTAAATACACTGAGACTTTTTGCTTCGACTACGTTTCGCGGTAAAGTATTCCAAGCTCTTATAACCCTATTAAAAACAAATTTTGCAAGAAAGTTCTGCCAGTATTAGGAGGCAGCATTAAGCGTAGACCATAGGTGTGTTGGGGCGGGGGTGGGGGAGGGAACCCCCCAAATAACAAATTTTCGACCCCCCCCAGATATTTGCTACCCCCCCAATTTTTGGCCAAAAAGTGGCCAAAAATGTCAAACAATCCAAAATTTAGAGGGGGTCCCCCACCCTCCGTCGGAACCCCCTCAGATTTTTTGCCCAGCCACACCTATGGCCACTAGCGTAGCCAGAAAAACATTTCGGAGGGGGGCAAGCCAAAATTTTTCAGAAATTAGTGTGAAACAGAACCTGTGGAGGCCGGTTTCAACTGCAAGCTGCTATTTTTGAGGTGTTGTCGTGGAAAATTAGGTGCCGCAGGCGGAATTTTGCGGAAATATTTATCAGAATTTCTATTTCCAGGTGTTAAAATTTTCTCTTTCGCCTACAATTTCGGGGGGGGGGGGGCATGATCCCCTGGCCCCCCCCCCCCCTGGCTACGCGCCTGCTTGCCTATGGCGTAGGTCCGTGTAGGTGCTGGCGGAGCGAAACAAAATAAGGCGTCAAAATTTAAATCCACCATTTTTGTGGATAATCTTATACAATATATATATAACAAATTCAAATCAAAGAGAATTCTTCGATATTCTAACGACTAGATCGCGTAACCTCGATATGTAAGGCAAATTTCTTAAATTAGATCGATGTCTTTCAGTAAATAAGGTGACCAAATTACCGTGCCACATTCGATGATGGGTCTATTAACGTAAGTTGTAAACATTTCAGTTCTGGTTTTAAACGCTCGAAAAATGAAAGACTGTACAGCCATTGCCTTGCGATAAACTTTTGTACAGTGCTCACTAAACTTAAAGTTGCCACTAATACTAAAACCAAGGTCATTAAACGAAGTTTCCACGGGAAGTGCTTGGTTATTTATAGTGTCAACCGGGGAAACTGAGTGGTTTCCAAAAACACAAACAGAACACTTTTTAATGGCAAGGTTTAGTTGCCAATTAGAAGACCACTCAGGTAAGGTAAATTTTCAAAGGGGGTCGGCAAAACATCGGCGTCGGTCAAAAAGCGAAGTTTTCTTAATATTCAACTATTTAGCGGCTTTTAGCAAAAGGCGAAAATTTTACAAGTAAGTTTTTAACAATTTTAATTTTGATTGTTAGTTTTTCTGAATAATTTTCCAATTTTTGGTTAAAATTTTTAAAGATTTAGAATTGGTATTATTTAATTGAATTAGGAATTATTTAGAATTTAGAATAGGTAATTTAGCCTTTTTTCTTCAACATAAGGCCTGTTCTTAACGTTTTAGGCGTTTTTGCACCGTTTCAAAGTGATTTTAAGTCAAAATGTTAGAAACATTTTTCAAAAAATGACCATTTTTCGGTCAAATTTTGCTAACCTTTTAGGTCCAAAAATCGCTGGAGGGTATATACGGGGGGTAGCCTAAAGATGGGGGATGGTATGCCAAAAATTCTGGGAGGGGGTAAAATTAGTCAAAAATTTTGGGGGGAGAACCTCCCCGACCCCTCCCAAAGGTAACTAACTATGTGGGGGACCGGGACCCCCCTAAATTTTCGATTTTTTGCCATTTATTTCGGCCACTTTTTGGACAAAAGTTGGGGGGGGGGGTAGCAAAAATCTGGGGGGGGGGGGTCGCGAGAATTTATCAGTGTGAGTGGTCCCCCACCCCCCCCCATAACACACCTATGTCCCCCCCAATAACCCAAAAGGTTGCCAAATTTCACCATTTTTACCCAAAATTTCAGAAATTTTACCGTCAAAAACTTTGAGCCCCCCCCCAAAATTTTGGCCTAAAAATAACCAGCTCCACTCACCGATGGTTTTTGTGTAAAATACTGTGTATTTACACAGTCGCGCCTACGACAGTGAAATTTAAATTTACACAACAGAACACAGCCAAATTTTCGAATATTTTTTGCAAAAAGAAATCGGAAAAACGTTTCAAGCTTTTGATTTTTCGAAAAGCTGTAGCTTTTAGATGGGGGCTGCCGCCCCAGACCCCGCTATATTTTTACTGTTTTTGCCATTGGCAATGCATTTTGTATCAGTTTCGCTTCATTAACTTTAAAATTCTTGAAGGCATAACGTCACAAAATCATAGTTGTCATGCACCAATAACCTTAAGGTGGTAGTACCACTACCGAGATTGTCTAAGTAATTTTTCAATGGATGGAGCAATCTTGATAAAACATTGGGTTTAGCAAGTTTGGTTGGCAAGCTATCTTTCCGCAAAGAATTTATGACAGCGAGTGCATAATTGGCTAGCTACCATCCTGGCTTCGCGCAAATAATAAAAATTTTATTTAAGGTGGTGATTCCTTTTGGGCACATATTGTTATTTGGCGGCGTAAATCATGATGAAATTTGATGAAACTTTCCGAAATAAGTTCTTTTAGCCTTCTAACACCCTCCGTGCAATCCCGATTCAAAAATTCGAGATTTCCGGTCAGAGTGGTTTTTCCGAATTTCTGAACGTTTCGCAGCTGCAATACAGTTGTGACTATATTCATTCAAAAGACCTCATTGAGCTTCACATTTTTACTTTTTAAAGCAAGTTTCTACCTTTTCTCTACCGTGAGATATAGCCGATTTTCTTGTTTTGGCGTCGAAAACTTGCCATTTTTGCAGAAATCAAATAATCCGACATTTCTTGAACTACACAAGCCGTAAAATCAAACTAAGGGCGTCAATCTGAAGGTCTCGCAGGAACAAATTATCTGACGCATAATCGTCTTCCAACTGCTATCCTGTAGGTTGCTATCATAAAAAATGTAGTTTTTGCAAAAACACGACCAACTTTTTTCCAAAGATTGTGGAGCATTCACCATGCAAGCTGGAGGGCTGCTACTTAACAGATGCGTTCTGCACAAATATACCCAGGGACGTTTTTTAGTTGCACCGATTGCTGCTTTCTAGCTAAAAGTAATCGTCTGACAAATTTGGAAAAAGTAGGCAAAATACAGGTTACACACACATTTCAGCTTATTTCTCTATAACGAAGAGCGATTTCACAATAAATAAAAAATCGTCCCCAGCTATTTGATGGAGGTATCGAATGATATAACCGATGTCTCGGGAAAAAATTTACTTGAGTCTGCAAAAGTTCTGGAAAATTATACTTCTTCTAAAATGTGTTAAAAATATTTTAGAAAAGCAACATTACTTTCATGTCATGCATTAAAAAGAGAAAATGTAAAGCTACATTTTGATATAAAAATGGCTTCTTAACTCCAAGTAATGAATGAGTAATAATGGTGCAAACTTTATGTGACCAAAGGGAATCACCACCTTAAGCCTTATATATTGCATTTGGATATATCATATGAAAGAGCACAAAAAGCGCTTTAAAATGATGTGCATATCTCTTCTGTACATGGTTTCTATCAAAAGTTACAGATGATTTTACATATGGCTGATAATACTTTGACCGTTTGCACAAGCAATGTAATGTAAGATCATTTTATACAAAAATCAAATCTATTGGGTTTTAGAGGTTGTCATTATGTTACTTATGTGTATTATTTAACAAAAAACACAATGCAGCTGATTGAAAGCATAGCGAATTCCTAAAACCAAAGCAAACAATGAAAAGCTGCGAATTCTTTGTTTTTGATTTTCTCGTCACTGCTTCAACCAAACGTGACCAAATTTTTCAGATATGTTTCATATCGGCATACGCTCAGGCCGTTTTCTTTGTTTTTGGAAAAACGCAGTAGTATGCAAGATATAAAATTTACAATATTTCAAAATAAGCTAAAAAATCGATAATGCACTTTTACGAAAAAGTAAAAAACGCCTGAGCGTATAAATTAATAAAGCTTGCATGGAAAATTTCAAACAAATTCATAAAGGAATGAAGGAGATATTTAAATTCAAAGCTTTTAATACATTTCCTCTATGTGTAGACAACAAGCCAGCCCCCACAACGTTGCAGGCATGCGCATTTGATGCTAAACATGATAAAGAACAAATGTGCCAAATTTCAAGCCGATTGATTAAGTTTTTGGTTCACAGAATCTGTTCAAAGTCCACCCCGGTAGCGGTACTACCACCTTAAACTAGCCCTGTTTTTGGCTCACACAAATTTACTTTAAATATAGTTCCCATTTTCTCTCAAGGGTTAGTTCGCTCATTCTTGCACTGCAGACGTTGTGCTCCAGCACGTTGCTCGCTTAGATCCTCTAAGTTTTGCTCTATCTTTAAATTCTATGCATTGCTGTGGTCTGGGCCTTCCTCGTAACTGGGGTTCTCATAATAACTGCTAATCATTTTGCCTAATGAACCTCTTAACTGAGACAGTGTATCAGTAATCGCATCATTTAATCAGTAATCCTCTTAAGGTTCTGGTTTCCTTTCGGGTATTTTTGACTCCCACGGCTTTAATCCTTTACGCAAAGAGCTAAAACTTACGAAATAAACTATTTCCGTGCTCTTTAACATTTTAGGACCAGTCCCGTATTCTTAGGCCAAAAGATAAGAAAGTTTTGGTTTTTGGCCTTAAGCTCCCAGTAGGTAGACAAGACACGGGATTGGTTGGTATGGCTGGAAAGAGCACCAAATGCACATTTTATGAATGCCTATTAGCCGGACTTTATTGCTTTCAGTTAGAGATTTGGCCGAAAAACCATTTTGGCAAAACTGCGATTATTTTGTTTCGAACATTGATTTCTCAAAAACTACTCGACGGATTCCGGAGATTTTCGGCAGAATCGAAATTCGCACTTCTGCGGAGGGACGTTTTTCTTGGTTTGGGCTAAAACATATTGAGTAGCAAGAAAACTCAATGCGGAGTTGCGAAATTTCGTGTTACTGTGCATTTGGCCGATTTTCTCGAACGTTAAGACCTGCTGAGCCAAATCCAAAGAAACGTCCCTCGGCCCATATGTCCTTCATATCGTGGCACAAAAAGAACTCTTGGCCGATTCTTCAGTTTTGAGAAATCGATGTTCAAAAACTTTTGATCTATATTCATCCTGTTAGACGTCAGCTTGTCAGAAAATTTCTGCTAGTTTTTTCGCTAATTTTGCCAGTTCTGTAAGATCATGTGAATGTACAGATAATAAGCTTTAAAACGATGTATAAAGCTCTTTGCAACTCCTAAAATTGCGAAAGTTACAGCGTTTCAAAGAAATCACCACAAAAGCACTGCACAAAAGGATACCACCACCTTAATTGAGGTTATGCTATGTTTTATTATCGAGAGAGCTACCCTCTTAAGGTGGTGATTCCTTATTGGCACATATTGTTGGTTGGCGGCGTAAATCAACATGAAATTTGACGAAACTTTTCGAAATAAGTTCTTTTAGCGTTCTAACACCCTCCGCGCAATTCCGATTCAAAAATTCGAGATTTCCGGTCAGGACGGTTTTTCTGATTTCTGAAAGTTTCGCAGCAGCTACACAGTTATGACTATGTCCATCGAAAGATCTCATTGAGCTTCGTATTTTTGCTTTTTAAAGCAACTTTCTAACTTTTCTCTACCGTGAGATAGACCTGATTCTTCTTGTTTTGGCGTCGAAAACTTGTATTTTTGCAGAAATCAAATAATCCATCGTTTCCTGAACTGAACTACGCAAGCCGTAAAATCAAACTAAGGGCGTCGATCTGAAGGTCTCGTAGGGGCGAATTATACGACGCATGATCGTCTTCTAACTGCTACCCTCTAGACTGCTATCATAAAAAGTGTAGTTTTTACAAAAACACGACCAATTTTTTTCCAAAGATTGTGAAGCATTCACCATGCAAGCGGGAGGGCTGCTACTTAACAGATGCGTTCTGCACAAATATACCCAGGGACGTTTTTTAGTTGCACCGATTGCTGCTTTCTAGCTAAAAGTAATCGTCTGACAAATTTGGAAAAAGTAGGCAAAATACAGGTTGCGCACACATTTCAGCTTATTTCTCTATAACGAAGAGCGATTTCACAATAAATAAAAAATCGTCCCCAACTATTTGATGGACGTATCGAATGATATAACCGATGTTTCGTGAAAAAATTTACTTGAGCTTGCAAAAAATCTTGAAAATTATACTTCTTCTAAAATGTATTAAAAATATTTCAGAAAAGCAACATTAGTTTCATGACAAGCATTAAAAAGAGAAAATGTCAAGCTGCATTGTGATATAAAAATGGCTTCTTAACCCCAACTAATGAATGAGTAATAGTGGAGCAAACTTTTTGTGACCAAAGGGAATCACCACCTTAAGGTGGTAATACCACTACCGGGGTGGACTTTGAACAGATACTGTGAACTATAAACTTAATCAATCGCCTTGAAATTTGGCACAATTGTTCTTTATCATGTTTTGCATGAAATGAGTATGGCTACTACGTTGCGGGGGCTGGCTTGTTGTCTACACTAGAGGAAATAATACACATAAATTATACGAGGACAACGTCTAAAATCCAATAGATTTAATTTTGCTATAAAATGATCTTTACATTACATTGCTTGTGCAAACGGTCAAAGTAAATCAGCCATATGTAAAGTCATCTGTAACTTTTGATAGAAACCACGTACAGAAGAAATATGCACATCATTTTAAAGCGCTTTTTGTGCTCTTTCACATGGTAGAGTAAAATTTAATATATGAAGCTTAAATAAAATTTTGATTATTTGCGCATGCGCGAAGCCGCCGTGGTAGCTAGCCAGTTATGAGCTTTTTACACCAAGATTTTGCCCAAAGGTAGCTTGCCAACCAGACTTGATTCACCAAAATGTTTGACAAGATTGCTTCATCCATACAAAATTTATGTAGGAAATCCCGGTAGTGGTACTATCACCTTAAGGTGGTGATTTCTTGGGTTCAAATCAAGATGAAATTTGATGAAACTTTCCAAAATAAGTTCTTTTAGCATTCTAAACACCCTCAGCGCAATCCCGCTTCAAAACTTCAACGGCTCCGTTCAGGGCCGTTTTTGCCGATTTTTGGATGCCTTAAGGTGGTGATTCCTTTTGGAGACATCAACTTTGAATCCCTATTACTCATTCATTCCTCGGAGTTAAGAAGCCATTTTTATATCGAAATGGAGCTTAACATTTTCTCTTTCTAATGCATACAGTGAACTTAACTTTAGTTTTGAAAATTATTTTACTGCATTTTCGAAGTAATTTAATTTTCCAGATTTTTTGCAGACTAAAGTAAATTTTTTTATGAGGCACCAGCTACGCCATTCGATTCCACTATTAAATAGCTGGGGACCCTTTTTTAATTATTATGAAATCGCGCTTCGTTATAAAGAAATTAGCTAAAATGTAAGCGCAACCTGGATTTTACCTACTTTTCCCAAATTTGGCAAGCGACCATTTTAGCTAGAAAGCAGCAATCGGGGCAACTAAAAAAGTGTCCCTGGGTATTTTTGTGTAAAACACATTCAGCAAGTGGCAACCCTGTAGCTTGCATAGTGAATGTTCCACAATCGCTGGAAAAATTTGGTCATGTTTTTGCAAAAACTACATTTTTTACGATAGCAGCGTACGGGATAGCAGTTAGAAGATTATAATATCACGGATAGTCGACCCCGGCGAGACCTTCAAATTGACACCCTTAGTTTAATTTTACGGCTTGCGTAGCTCAAGAAATGGCGGATTATTTGATTTCTGCAAAAATGACAATTTTTTAACGCCAAAATAAGAAAATCAGCTATATCTCACTATAGAGAAAAGCTAGAAAGGAGCTTTAAAAAGCAAAAATGTAGAGCTCGACAAGATCTTTCGAATGAGTATAGTCACGGCTATGCAGCTACTGCCTAAGTATCAAAAATCGGCAAAAACGGTCCTGAACGGAGATGTCAAAGTTTCGAAGCGGGATTGTGCGGAGGGTGTTAGAATGCTAAAAGAACCTATTGTGGAAAGTTTCATCAAATTCCATTTTGATTTGAACCGTCAACCAATAATATGTGCCCAAAAAATCACCACCTTAAGGTGCTGGTATCGCTTTGTGTAAATTCGACCCTACAAGCTTCAATTCTTTATCAAAGTGGATGAAACTTTCCAAATACCCTATTTTCGTGCTCTTTAACATTCTGGGACCAGTCCCGGATTTTTAGGTTTAAAGATAAGAAAGTTTTGGTTTTTGCTTTTATTCTCTCAGTACATAGTCGCTACACCGGATTGGTTGTTATGGCTGGAAAGAAGGCACCAAAATGAACATTTTTGCTTTTACAACTTTTGAGCTACCTCTAGTGGTTAAGGCAGTATAAGCCAAAAACGATTTTTGGGGTCAAAAAATGACCATTTTTGACGAAATCAGTTTTTTCAAATTTACTGCCAAATCTTACAGACAATTTCGGCTTATTTATACTCAATCGATACACCATCCAATTGCGCATTTTATCAATACCTATTCGCTAGAGTTCGTTGCTTTAAGCTAGGGAATTCGAGCAATACGTAACTGAACGAAGTACA
>JASAND010012880.1:0-18758 GCA_030248195.1 Trissonchulus latispiculum
TACTAAATATTCCTTCCTACATAAAGCCACAAGGTGCGCTCATTTCCCCTGGCTCCGTGGTTTAATGGTGGCATTTCTGTCCGTTGATCGGTTCGATTCCCGCCAGAATCAATCCTTTACATTGGCGTATATCCCATTGACCGTTTGCGTAATTGAACGAAACTAGTTAAATCAAACCTCCCCATTGATCTAAAATTGCGGATATGCTGTAGATGCTAATGGTGGGGTGGGAAGCATTCACTTACACGACAGAGATCTAATACTTTATCGTACAATTATTAAACTGGTTTAACCAATAATTGGCTCTGCGAGAATAGTATAGATTTTAACTAGCGGTCAACTGATTAATAAGGTTAATGTTACTAGCAATGTTGAAATTACTTTTGCACTCTGGAATTGCGTCCCAAACTCCATTGTTGCATGTGGACTCTGCGCTACCCACCAAAGAGTATCCATCATTACAAGTAAAGGACTGTGTTCCTGTCGGCGGTATAGTATCGTTTTCAGCGCTTACCTGTCCATTATCAATCACTGCCGTCTTGTTACAGTAACCTAAACAGTATCCCAACAAACAATAACCGGTAAACCCCTGCGATGCAGTGAGAGGCTTGAGGGTTATCTCGTTGATTGTCACTTCAGTTTGGATACGAATTCCTTCTAGCTTGGTGAGACTGTAGCTTCTAGGCATGGGCACGGGTCCAAAAATTTGGACCCGGGTACCCGGTACTACCCAGAGCCCTATATCGGGTAATTGCGATACTACCCGGGTACCCGGGTACCCGAGAAATTTTAACCCATTTTTCGGACTTGGCCATTTTGAAATTTAACTTTTTTCAGTGGTCTTTATTCACATTGAGCTTAGATTGGATAGATTTTCATTCCTAAGTTATTTTAAAGGAGTTTTAAAGACTTAAAATGGATTATAGGGACTTTCAATTAATTGTCACGGTATCGGAACCTGATGCTGATGCAGACGAGGCGACATTGGTTTTTATTTTATAACCGCGCTCAGATCAGCAATTTTCTGAGTTTCATACCACCGTTGTGCTGTCCGCTTCCTCTAACCTTCAAATGTTAACAAATTTTAGAAAGTCTTTGGATTATAAGAGCAAATCCCTATGACAAAGTTTGGCTAACTTCAACTACTTGTCTCTGGAAATAGGATCAGCACAAAAGGAAGCAAACAAGCAAAACCTATACACGAAGTACTAAGTTTTACGTAGTACCTTTTCGTTTCCTTTTACGTAATTTCTTAATGGAACCATGTAAAAATAAAATATCGTGAATAAAAAACAATTTTTTTGTGATCGGACGTTACACTTTACTGACAACAAATATAAAATTTTAAGCTCACTTAGTGTTTACATTTTCCATTTAGATTAATTTTATATTTTTTACCTGAAAACAATTGTTTCGTTTCCATTTCCTTTTCCTCTCTCTGTCCTTTTGCTTTTGGAGTAACTTTACTAAACGTAAAACTGATGAGAAGTGAAAGTCCTTCAGAATTTTTATTAAGCGTTTAGAAGACATTTATTAAATATTACTTGAAATAGATTCATTTATTGTGATTCATACCACTGTATCCGAAGAAAGTCAAAATAACCATCCCCTCAACTTGGATAAACTTTTTCAGTCACTAAAGGCGTGCGCATACCAAAGAATCATCCAAAAGCTCGTATGCTCAACATTTGGTTAAATGAATGTTCAAACAATCTCGTTTTCTGAGTTCAGAATTCAGTTTAGAAACAGCTAAAGATGACAAAAAATTGAAAGCTAATGAGCGTTGAGCATTAGTGAAGGAAGTTTTTCTACTTTGGAATTGACGATGTGGCATTAAATAGAATCACTAAACTTTCAAGATCATATTAGTCACTATTGACACCATCTAATGATATATAATTAGTATTGTTACGTACAGTTTAGAGAACAACGCAGAGCAGTGACAAAAGTCACTAATTTGATGCGAACAGTTTTGTTTGCATCTTGTGAATTATAGGTTTTAATTAATTCATCGACTTCCGCATATTGCTCTCCAACAGGAATTTAAAGAAACAAAAATTTTTAGAGCATGGTAAATTTAATATTTTAAAAACAAAGCTAAACATAGAAAATTATAAAATGTTTGAAAAAAACCAGGACTAATTCCTCTTCCCATTACTTCGTTCTTCTGTTGTAGTATGTTTTTTATAGTATTAAATTTTATAATAAACTGAAAAAATTTTGGGTGGTTAAAAATTTTCTTAGCCTAAAATTTTGGGTGGTTAAAAATTTTCTGAGCCAAAAATTTTCTCTCTGCTTGATCCAGATTAATCCGGTTTTATCCGGTTTTTCCCGGTTTTAACTGGATATCGGGTACCCGAAGCAGGACCCGGGTACCCGAGAATTTTCGGGTACCCGGGAACCCGTCGGGTACCCGACTACCCGTGCCCATGCCTAGTAGCTTCGGTAGTTGGTAGAGCGAACCGAGCGTTAATTCGAAAGTCGTGAGTTCAAATCCTGCCTGAGGCCAGAATTAAAATTTATTCGATTCGGCCTTGGTCTAGGGTATAATGTGTACATTATAAAGTTAAAAGAAACTGTAACGATTGTAGAAGTCAAAGGTTTATACTGAAGTTAGGAAAATGAGTACAGTTGATCTATTCAAGCAAACGCAGTTTTGCAGAATTTTTGCAGAATTTTGCTGAATGTGCTGATACTGAACTGTCTCAGTATACTTAATAAATCCATTGAATGGTAAAAAGCAGAAGCGAATAGAAATTTTCAAAGGTTTTCTAATCTTCAAACCATCCACATTTACGAAATTCCGGTGGCTTACCGCAGACCTCCGTAAACAGTTCGAAGTGTTCAATCTGGCAGACTACAGCAACCCGGTTGCCGCAGCCGTAGTCGTTGTTGGAGCGACTGCCCCAATACACCGCGCAATCCTCGTTCCCCACGTTATTCGGTTCACCTCTCTTCCAGCCAAGGTCTACGGGCTTACAGGATGGTTGGCCGGCCACGGTCCAGACTCCTGAAAAAGGGAAACCCTGGTCTCAGGGGGCCTCCAAACCCACAGAATTTGGGTTAGTTTGTGAAAAAGCACCGGACCTCAGCGTGTTGTGTTAACCATTTTAGCCGTGGTTGCACTTGACAATCGTTTGGCAACGCGTGCGTTGTGACAACGGCAGTTGTCACGCGTGACAACTATATAGTGGTTACAGTTGACAACAGATCGTGACAGCGCACACTTGCTATTGAGCCAACGCTATGTTTACATACTATTGCGTTGTCACGACAAAATCGGGCATGGTCCCACCCAACGCGTTGCCAGCAGTTGTCAGAACGATGTGTTACTGGTTACACCAGACCAACAACGTCATGACAATTCTGTGGCAACGGCCGTTGTGTCAATGCATTGTGACAATGTGTTGGCACAAGATTGTCAAGCGTTATGTATCCACGGCATTAGTCAAAACTTTCAGAATCATTCATCAGAAATAGCTTTGTTGAAATAATGGCTATCAGACAATTGGATCTTTAAAACCAATAGCGTAGAATTCTTGACCAAGTAAACAAACAACCAAATGATTGATCAATGATTCAGTTACAGTTCGCTATCCATGAAATCGGGTAAAGTTCGTTTACACATACATGTATATATATATATATATATATATACATATATACATACATATATAATATATATATACATATATACATATTATATATGTATATATATATATATATATATATATATATATATATATATATATATATATATATATATATATATATATATATATGAGCCAATTTCTGTAAGGTTCGACCACGTAGTGGTATTAGTCTATTTTTCGACCTTCATGGATTTCGCCGATTTTCACATATTTTGGAGGCTATGACAGTAGAATAATAATGGCGCAATCCGCATCTCAAAATTCCTTTCCTAGCGTTCTGAGCAATACCCCAAAGTTGGGGGTTCCGACCAGTCTGTCGCCCCTCCTACCCAACACCACTCTAACTCATATTGTGCGTGTTGTGCTGCATGCAGCACATCCATGTTTTGCATACATAAGTATGACACAAATGCCAACAAATTTACAGCAAACAAATCATACTAACTCCTTCACAAAAAACGAAGGTCCAAATTTGATTGCATAGTTATTGAGGACTATGGATCCTATTATAATGCTAAAAAGACTAGCATCTGAATCCAGGGGGAAAGTAGTTCAATTGGCCCTTCAAAGTTACAAAATCGTCGATTTTGAGCCAAAAGAGCGATTAAGTCAATTTTGGATCACGACAGCCGTTTAATGCGAAAGGATATTGAGCGAATATTTTGGACACATAAAGTAGGTACCGTGGACAATAACGCATCCGAAAAGTCAAAAATATGAAAGTTTTTAAATTTGGCTGAAACTAAGCCAAATTATTGTCTATGGTTCCTATGCTTATCTGGGTACTAATGTACCCTCTCATTTTGTTGGCACTCCATTATACCTGTTTTCCTTCAGTTGGTGTGGAAAATGCAAAAGTCGGCTTACCTTCTTGTATCATATCGCTGTACCCAAACCAAGCCACATTTATACGGTTTTGTTCCCTGCAACGAGAAATTAGGTTTACGGTTCAAAAACTTCTTGCAATTTCAATGTAAGCATTGCATAACTCATCAACGGTTTTGGTTGAAGCCATTAACTCGTAATCGGTTTTGGTTGTGTTTTTGAGCCAGCTGTTCTCAAAAATCATAACATTTTGTCTATGAATGTAAGACCCAAATGTTAGATTGAATAGCTAAGACATTTATGGGCCGTTCACCGAACCTCCGAACAGTGCGCCGCCATTTTTAATCTCGTGCTGCGCCGTGCATAGCATGACTAAGAGGTGCTTCTACCAGGGCTGGTGGACTGCGAACACAGACAGACAAGCTCAAGACGGGAGGTGTCGGGCACCCTTGTACCCACGGAACCAGGAGTCTGAAGTGAACAGAGAGGTTCAGCTTTTCACTTACCATTGAAAGTAAAGAATTGGCCTGACCAGGCTTCGAACCATGGTGTAGTGTCTGTGACTACGCTTTAACAACCGATCGTAACGACAGAACCCTAACGGATCAGAAACCAAGAAACAACAATTTCTTTAAATATTTTAACAACTGTCTTTTCCATTCTTTAGTTTCACAACACATGGCCCTTCTGTTCAAAGTCAGATATGCTAAACCACTACACCACCGGGCCATCAGCTGAACTCCCATATCAGGCTTATCAATCTTTCCTATGCTTGCTTTTCTTACAGCATTAGTGTAGACTGTTGCATGGAGTGTCGAGTGAGGGTATACCACTGCTGTTGGGACAGGCGGCAACAGAGAAGGAGGTATATTTGCCAGTTGCAAAAATATACGCATATACTGAATATTTGCGAGATCTGCGTCGAGATCACTAATGTTGGGAGCATGGAACGTCCGCCTAGTCCCGATTGGTGTACTCACATGCCTAGTTTGTTGTTTGTCACTTGCCGATCAAATATGACACGTCTCATCAAACTTCAACATGAATTAAGCTAACAACATGTGCCACAACAACAACAACAACAACTGAATTAGCATATTCACAGTGCAAGTGTTTGCTTATTCTGTACCCTGTAGCCCAGTACCCCTGGCAAAGCAATCAATGGGGTTTTCAGGAGGGGGGGGGGAAGGTTGAATGAGAGTTGGGTCTCAGGGTTGACAAGTTACCTACAGGAAGTCAAACACTGCTTCAAGATGATCCCTATTCTTCCATACAATCAGTCTAGCTTTTTCAGCTGCGCACATTTCGGCGGCCTGGGTCCAGGTTTGTTTGACATTAAGTTTTTTCAGGCATCCATAGGTATGCGGGCTCCAGCCGTCCGGGCATTGGGCGCTGGTCACTGAAAATAGTCAACCACTTTGAGTACAATTTGTGCGTTTTCTAAGCTGCAAAAACGTTTATAGAATTGTAGGAATGAATTGAAACAAATTTTATTATTATTATTATTATATTTTAACTGTACCGTGCCATACTTTAATGCTTTATTAAACAGACAGATATGCCGGAAGATTTGTGTATCTTAAGCCAGGAGTCTGTAGGAACTCCGTCTGAATCCAGCACGACTAAATTTTTAATAGCACTCTCATAGTTTTCTTGGTGCTTTCGATAAACTAAAACTAAAGTAAATGCTAATGTCATTTTGCAAACAATATTTGAGAAATACGTAGTTAACCAACCGGCAATTAGCAGCCAGATTAACACCAATAAAATATGTACAAATTGGCCGCTAGGCATCTGAACTTGATGGTGGTACATCCTGTACTTATTGCCAAAACTGAAATGAATAATGATTCCAACAGGAGAGTCCATAAGCGATCAGCTCATATTGATTTTAGATTTTAGATTTTAAGTGATTCCATAAAGTAATCACATTGAATACAGAAAGTTTTAGTAGTTTTAGTAGTACGCATTAACGTATTGTACTTTTTCAAATTCAGAAGAAATTTGATGCTTATTTGTGGATTAATTCGAATTCTAAGCAAATTTATTTTGTTGTCCAGCCCTAAAATTTTTTGATCTTGGATTCTGCGTCTCTTGATTCTGCTTATTTTTCACAAAATTTTGTCACATAGGCATGCCCGGCATGACGAGTTTAAATTTTGAGTAGTTTCACTCAGTATATAGCGAGTAACTAGTTAGTTAATAGTTAACTAGTAACTACTTGAATGAAACTTGGAAATGGCTGAAAACGACTGTGTAGGAGTAAACGGAGCCAATTTGAACATCCTTGATTATGCAGCTTTATTCGGAAGAGTACGCACATGATATTCTGACATTTTGTGGGTATCTGTTGACATGGCTCTATTTGCAAAACAGCGCGAATTTCCGAAATTTCGCTAAAAATTTAGATTTCTACGCCAGAGAAATCGTAAATCGAAAGACGAATCTAAGATCAGTTGGTATCGTCCGAAAGGATCTCTCATGAGCTGTGACACCTACAAATTAGAATCTTCAATTTGGTCTTACAGATTTCATCCAATCAAAGTTGCTGACTCCTAGTTTCATTTTTACAAAACTTCCTGTTTGACTGTTCTTAAACCTCAGAATTAAATTAATTAAAATTTATAACATAAAGTTGACGTTGATGTGGTGCGTTGGCGAGATTTCGCAGGTGCCCAATAAAGCCACCATTCCTGTGTCAAGAACATACAGTCATTGATACAATCGATTACTAGCTGTTGTGTAGGAATTTCGGTCTGGAGTGATGAGTCAAAGCAATTAGTCTGTACTTCTAGTAGCGTAGTACTAAGCCGTAGTGCAAATTAATGTCTTTGCTGCGTGCCCCTCATCTTGTGTCTAATAAATTGTAGTCTATTAATATGAAAGTTCTTTGTACGCAAAAACAGCCTTTTATTGAATACTGTAGTACTTTAGATGAGGGTCCTATTATTTTTTAGAGTTGAAGCCTGGGTGACCTTTTAGCAATGAGTTCCCAGTTGTGTTGCGGGATGTAAACACGAGGATTGACATCTACGTTAGCGCACGAGCAGACCTTAACTGTGAGCTAACATTATTCGATAACAATACTTAACTTCTATAAACTAGATAAAATATACAAAAGAGACTACAAAATATGTGAAAAGGAGCAAAATCGGAGATGGTCGAACGAAAGCACAGCCAAAAATACATAGCCCTTGAGATTCAGTGATGATAGTAGAGAGCGACGATTACGATTGGCTTCGGTTTTTTTAAAATTTCGGTACCTAGTCGTTAACTTTATTATCCTCATAGTTTGGTTAAAGGTAAAGCCTAGGTTGGAATATGTATTCAACAATTTTAAAGTGGAAAAGATTCCCCAAATTGGACTACAGCTGGCATTTCTAGAAACGGACGGTTAAGTTAACAGAATTTGTCCTACAGGATACATTTATCACGGATTAATACAGGGTAATTAATATTAACTTGGGCTAAATTAATACTTCACATTAAATGCCTTAGTGATCATAAAAGTTCAGTTGACAGGCTATAAATTGTAGCAAGTGTTGTTCACATGGTCATATGGGAATCCTCCCTAACTGCTTGCAATTGTTCACAGAACTAGTAGTAATTGTTGTGCCACTTTGGGCAAAGTGAAGGTACTTTCAGCTCTTATGTATTGAGGTGCATGAACAAAGCCAAATTCCATTAACTGACGGCAGGCTTGCTTGGTTGCTGTGGTTTATGCCTGTAGCAATTTTACCAACTCTGTTTTTGTAGGTCTAAAATGGGCAAAACGTACATGGCAAGAAGACAAAAAATATCAGTAGTAAGCACCTTAGGTTGGGCAAATTTACACAGTCCGTTTAGCCGTCCGTCCTAAGTGTGGCTAGCTATGATCAAGAGTACATAATAACTAAGAATGGGACAAGCGTCACACTCTTAGCTATTAGGCTGGAGACATAATCTGCACGATAACGGCTGACCTCCCCCCACAAATTGGACCCCAGTGACCCCCCACAAATGAGTACCTAGTACACATTTGTGTACAATCGTTTGTATCTTTATGTATTGAAGCTCGAAAGTTGCCAGCTGCTGACAGAACGTTTTTGGCTTCAATACATAAACATACAAGCGAGTGATGGTACACAAATGTGTACTAGGTAGAGTTGTGTAGAGTTGCGTAGATTTGTGCCCGGGCCCTGAGTCGGGCCTCGGGCTCCGGGCCCAGTCAGCCGCGAAGGCCCGGCCCGAGCCCTGCCTACCGGGTTTGCCGTGCCTTGGAGGCCCGGTCAGGCCCGGTCAAACTTTTGTTCTGTATATTTGAACATTTTTCCAACATACATTCACTAGAAAGTCAGATTTAAGCTCCAAGGAGTTGTCTAGGTTGAAATAAATAGCATTAACTATTGTTGGCACTGTTTTTTACAGTCGGCCGGTCAACCGTTCATTTTTACGACCGCCGTCCAATTTGTGGAGGGGGTCAGCCGTTATCGTTAGCGCTTGTCACACTCTTTGTTATTATTTACTCTTACTATGATGTATTCTCCATATTACTTTGACACACTGTGTTGCATCTACGCATAGATACGAAGAAATGCCTGAAAATCACCATGAGGCACTCAAAATCCATGAAACTTTACAACAATTGTTCTGAAATGTTGTACTCATTATATAATTGTATGTTGTATGCATAAGTTCACTTATGTTATGGTTCAGTAGGACCAGGCCGTTTTGTATGCTAAAAAATTACTCAAAAATTACCTGCTAACTTACCCTTGTCAAAAATTTACCTGATGTCGATTCTTAACTGTCTTCAACTAGTCAAGTTTTACGCACAGTTTACACAGTTCTTCCTGATCTAAGTGCTCGCGTAAGATGGGAAGCGTTTTACTCAGGCATTACGCAAGATTTTACGCAAGCTTTAAATTTGGATGGTAATGTAAATTTGTAAATTTGGATGGTAAGTAATGTACGTAATAGTAGTATAAAAATAGCGGTTCTGTGCCAGTGGATCCTGTGGAGCTTGAGGTGCTTCATTCGCATAACCATACTATACTATTTCACCAAAATTAAATCAACTACGTGCACCTTAGACTTGTTTCCACCATCGGTACACTTCCACAATATAACTGGTTATTTCCGGCTTTCATGACTCATCGTAATTCCTAACCTACTTTCATACCTTTGTATATAACTCCACAAGGACCCTTCACAGTTTATGACTAGTTCCTTGATTGCTGCAGCGTGTGCTCGTGCTCAGAAGCTTGCGGATATCCCTTTAGAGATAACTGTATTGGTTAAACAGGATCAACGAGCACATCAACTGCTATATTCATTCAAGAATAAAGAAGAAGATAGTGAATAATTATTTGTCTACTGACAAATACTGATACTATCAAAAATTGGTTGTTGTTATTATCTTAATTGCAAATCAAATCAGTTGGTGTTTATTGATAACTAAGAACTATCTGTCAGCCTGACTACGCGGTTGTATAAGAATGTTTACATAAATCTGACATACTTACATGCTTACGTCTTTCTCATTTACGAAATCGATCTTTCGGAAGCTTTGAGATTTGTTAGTTGAAATTAATGGAAATCCTAGAAGATCCTCTCATGTATCTGTTTTTGAATGCGGAATCCGTGGAGTATCTCCATGGTTTTCTTTTGGTTTGATAAAGTCAACAATCCACAGCTTCTTGACTTTGACCCCTAGACCCAAATGTTTCTGGACGTAGAATTACTCAAGGGCGCCCGGTTAACGGTTTCCGTTGGTTAAGACGAGCAGAAACTGAGCTCATTGACTGGGCCCTGAAAATAATGACCAATGTCTTGGACATGTCCCGGAAGTCGACCTCGACTACCCTAAAAATTTCTGATACCCACAACGACAATCCATCGGCCTCCGAAGGATAGCAGATGAAAACTGACATGCTAAGTTCCTTAGCCCTATCACTTTTCTAAATTTTGAAAATATTTTCAACGTTCGGTCTTTCTACAGATTTTAGAACTTTTTCCAGAATAGCTTTTAATATAATAGTTGTCTGTCCAATTGCATACAAATTACCGTTTGTCTTTACTTATAAACTTTAAAAGATTTGGTTTAGGCATGGTGAACTAAACAGTGATAATGGCGTTTTGCCAACAGTGTAGCGCATTGCACTGCAACAATGCAGAAATGAAGTTAATTAAACTATACGTAAGTGTAAAATTGGAGTGTAAACTGGGAGGTAAGAGGCCATTTGTGTGTACAATTCGATTTTTCTATACTCCTCTTTCCCTATCTGTACCATTGCATGATTTGGTGAAATCTGGGTTAGCTGTAATGCCTATTCTTTCGTAATCTTTCGTTACACAGAAGGCAAGCCTAGGTTAGGACTGTGCGCCTTCTGTTTTTGAACGCACTCAGATCTGAATACTGAATAGCAACAGTTCATGTTAACAACAGGGGAGGCAATTTGCGTAGAAAATGAAACGAAGTTGTGATGGTCAGAATGGTCTAAGATTGCTTTTGTGTTTCTCCAATTTGATCAAAGTTGATTAAACCAGAGTTTATATTTAGCTGTCTGTTTGCTCACTATAACATAAAGTGCAAGCTTAAGACGCAAGCTTTTACTGAGTTAAACTAAAGCTGAATCGAAAACCGGATTTCAAGTTTGTGTTCTGCACCCTCAGAAACCCTATATACAACGTTGCAGCAGAATCGAAACAATAATCCTTTGACTCCTTTTGGTCCCTGACCGTACCGAAAAACTCTTCTCTCCAAAATCGAAAAATAGAGTGTTTTTGAAGTCAACGTTTTCAATAGTATACCCAAAGCAAAATCTCTGCTCTCTAATTCAAGTCTTGCTGCATCTGAATCTGGGGAAGCAGGGTAACTTTAACAAAGCTCTAAATGTTTTCGTTGACAATGGATAATGGTTTCACCCTGCAAAGTGAAAATTACGATATTAAAATGTTTAAAAAATCTTGTATTAATTTGCACCTTAAGATGGGCACGAATAGGTACAAAGCCAAAAGCCATATTAACAGTAGAAGAATAGGCATTGATATGTTCTCATTGTTTCAAAAGCATTAAACAAAACGTTGCAATGCAAAACATGCCAGTTTGCCTGGATATTTTTAATTCAACTCTGATCACTAAGGTTCGCAACTGGCTGAATATTTGCAACAAATTAATAATCAGTTCTTGACGCAATGCACTGTTTTGATACGGTAGAAAGCCTTAAACATTGCAAGAAATTTAGTTCATGAGGTTAGCGAGTGGCTATAATCTGGCTATAAAGCTGTTAAATACTCGCTACGCGAAGTGTATTTCACCTATACTTTGAGTCATTTCTTCATCTGTATAGAATTCATCAGTAATTAGATAAGTTTATTAATTAGTCAGTATATGTTGTTCTTCGATGCAGTCTGGTTGCCTGAGGGCTTGAGTTTAGTACTATTACTACCGTATGCCTTATTGATAAATTATTCCATTGCCAGAAAATTCATAGGTTGTAACATTGGATCTGTGATGCCTTTATCATTCTAATACTGTTGATTAGGGGTCTATTGTCTGTAGCTGTTGCACCCTACAGAGTAACCTGCAAGGATTCGCCTTTTCAGCTATCGGTTGATACCGTACAGTTACCCGGAAATTAATAATGCTATACCTAGAATTTTTGATAGTCGCATTACTGGCGTTGACAACAGTAGCTTTATTTGGCCTTTCGATATTATGCATCCCTCTGATGCAAAGAATGAGACCGTTGAAATGTTCGTGCCATTCGCAGTTGCGTCAAAGAGCCCGCTTTGTGAACACAGAATACGCAGTTTGTAGTCAGATAGATTCAGGTGCTGCAGGGCAGGCAAGCTAAGCTCAATAATGACAGGCTGGCATTTGATGTTTGATAATTAATTAAGACTTGGTGCAATGATAACCTGGAAATCTTCTGCACTCTACCATAAGCCTCGTTTCTGGAAACTCGAGCAACGATTTTACTAAACTCTGATTTAGTTAGATTAAAGGGGTAGTACCAGATGAGCTTGATAGCTGACTACGCTTTTATGATTACTTCAATTCAATATTTCATTGGAACTTCATAACACGTAACGCTATCATCCTGCTAATTTTCGGGCATCTCCCATGATATCGACCAAACAACCCGAAATTTTAAGGACACCTTCTCCAGAATTTGTGAAAATTGCGAAAAGTTTAGGTTGATTGCCAAAATCTCATTTAAATTTTAGCACCTTGTTTAGGTTTTTTTCGTTTTCCTACAAAGGAACGTTTTCCTACAAAGCATTGGACAGCAAGCTGACAGTGTTGTTGATGTTTGCCGTTGGTCTATCGTTCCTTTAAGAATTCCAAATTTGTAATTTAGTGCTAACAAACTCACAAAATCAGCGCAAAATAGCAACCAAGAATAAATACAGGTAATTATACTATCACATAATATTAATGTTCATAACTACTGAGACATCTCAGAACAACCTCAGTGCCCAAAGGTTGATTATCGGAATGATTCTTCTTGGAACAGGCCGAACACTTTGACTGGATGACTTTTTTTGTTGTCTTCTAAAGGCAGCTTAGGATTATGGACACTTGCAAATATTAATGTTGACATTTTGTGATCAGTTAGATCTTTCGATTCAGAAATCAGGAACTAAAGCTCGTAGCTACTAATCATCAAATTCGAGTCTGCAAAAATTCTTTATTCTGGGAAGGCCTTTTTAAAAATCATTTGTTGTTTGTATTATGATGATTTTGCATGATGGCGCGTGACGCCTGCAAGCAATTTCCTCCAATTCTGAAATAGCAACTTACACTAATTAACTGATCCTTGTTCCTGCAAATACTAGGGCAGGACCTGACTTTTTCCACGAGTACAGGTTATAAAGTTCATTCTAGTGCGTTTCAGTATTAGCTGTTTCTTCACTATAAATCTTTGATCGCGTGAAACGATTCGTGTCCATCCGGAAGTTCGGAGAGCTGAAGTTCATACCCGAAGCGCAATTTGAGAAAGGGAGTTATCTGGGAAAACACGCAGCGTGACCCTATGTTTTCTGGTTACAAAGACGCTACATAACATTTTAATAAATAATTTTCAAAACTAAGGTAATTCCGTTAACACTCTGGTATTTATGCAACGTTTTGCAATAGGGCCCAAAAGTTCCCGTGTTTTCGGCTTGTACATGCAGGATGTGTATTTTGCTAAAATTTGAACGAATTTGCAGTATATAGAAATAGCAGCTGGTCAATTTGCAGTGAACAATTATCACTATCGCTCAGAACACAGTCTCACTTCAACTATTCTCGAATAAATACGAATGAATAAATTCTACCATTTACCAGACAAAGCAGAGTGAATTAGAAAAAGAAGAAAGTAATATACCACTGAATTACAAACGCCCGCGACATGTTCCGCATTATGCAATCGCTCTTCCAATCAAGCTACGGAGGCAACGGTCGCATTAAATGTACCAGGAGTTAGTGTACCAATGTACATCACATTGACTAAACCGAACACTAGCTAAATTGAATTTATTAAAAATTCAGCATTATACACATTACTGCCGTTTGCAAAACATAATTGTAATATACCAAATTAGTCCCCAGACCTGCACGAGGCCGTGAAAAGATTTCGGAGTGTATTTCCTGCCAGGTACCAGCGCGTTCAGTCCTGTCTGTGCGTTTTTGTGAATACTCTTGTTTTAGGTTTCGATAATGGGAGGCTGAGAAGAAACGTAAACCATAGAGTCATCTGAACGTTTAAACATATGGATTTTGGAACGTGGTAACTTAAAACAGCAAGTTTTGTTGCATATTGTATTTGGAACTTTCAAAGCTGAAGCGCTAGGAACCCTTTTAAAGCTAGCTACATCCAATTTTAATTATAGCTCAAACATGTTACATATGTCAGCTGTCAAAAGAAAAATTAATTCGATGAAACCTGCCAACCTTTGTGTTTCTTAAAATTTTATTGCAATGCATGATTATCCTTTATGCTTCAGATTTCAATACTTTTTGCCACCTCAAAGCATGAACAGAAAGAATTGGTGACCCAGTCTTATTAGTATCATTATTATTACTGCTGTTGTTTTGTTTTTAATAGTATTGTTTGTAATTCATACTACTACTACTAATAATTATATTAATATTAATGATAATAATAATTACCAATAATAATTCAACATTTATTATTATTATTACTATCATTGCTATTATTTCATGTTATTTTGTTCAAGTCAACAGCGAATAGAAGGCAACATAACTACTGAGACCCTATTTGGTGCTTCGGGTGCTACTTTACTTTGCCGGAACCCGGAGCTTTGATGTCATTTCAATTACAAGAACGTCAATGAATCTAGCGATATCTTGGTTGAATTGTTAGAGTAAGATTAACAATGCTTCTTCGTTTCCTTTGCATCTTTGTATTTGGTGTTCGATTCTTGCGCGGAATTAAAGCATACTTTGTGGTTAGCAATGGTTGTGTTCATGCACCATATCATTATTTCTCTTAGACCTCCAGAGCTCCGACTGCTCTTAGAGCTATGCTGAACTTACTATAATTAAGTGCCTTGTTCAGTTCAAACTACGAGTCTTTCTTTCCCTAATAAGTTCAATTGTACCTCTGTTTAACCTTTTATTCAAGGAAAGCCAGTAGGCGATTTTACGTCAGGTTTTATTTTTCTTCCCTGATAAGATCTTTCATGAAAGATAACTATAAAAACCCGATCTTAAGGTTCCACATAAACTGTCTGCGTTTTTCTGTCTATATATTCCTTGTGGGGGAATACAATATTACACCGTAATTTATGAGAGATATCTATAATTGTGCCTGCTCAATTTCAAGGTTTCATGAAGCAGCAGAAAAATCTAGAAGGTTGAGTTCGTTGTAGCCTTACAAATTCATTACGTGATTTAGCCTGAACGAAACGAATTTCCAAATCAACTAGAACGAAAATATAAGACTGCTGCATTGTATTTCAATCGACTCGCACTAATATTCATGGCTATTAAAGGGGGCCCGGTGTGACTCCTACTTCCTATTATTTGTATATGACATATCAAATCAGCTTCATTGCTGTCATCGGTGTTTAAGCATAAACAAAACTGCAATCCTTCATATTTTTAGGTCAGAAGCAATAGGAGTTACGTATTATTGAGCGAATTCTTTAAGGCAAAGCACTGTTTGTTTTGTAGATTCTTGCTTGACTGCAGTGACTGAAAAGATCACCCGCCTAGTTTCAAATTACCTACATGCCGCGCTGTGACGTTGATAAAGTTCGCTGAAGTATACTTTTGCCTTGTGGGCAGCTTTTGTTTACTTATGAAAGCAGAAACAAAACAATATAATCGCATTAGTTAAGGCAGGGGTTCACGGAATTCTCAGTGAATGCTATACAGAAATTCAATCCCAGAGTAACGCTTCTTCTCAGAGCTGAAACTTCCCTGTCTGAAAGTCTACTTGACAACTGTCATCCTACCTAACTGACTAACCAGCACTTACTCTAGAACTGAGAACATTTTTGCCCAGCGTTTTAGTATACGCCGCTTGTCCAGTAGCTTGAAAGCGGTTTTCCAATCAGATTTCTACGTCGTGACCATAAAAGATACGAACAATACGATCTACAAGAAGAAACGCACTATTTGAGTCAAGATTTTCAGTGACTTTGACCTCAGACATAGTTTGGAATGCAAAGGGTGGGCGGGTTCATACCGTTCAGTATGATCAGGAGAAGTAATTTATAATTTAATTATGGTATTATATATATTATATATATTTATATATTATATGTATAATTTAATAATGGTATTATAATAAGGATAACCAAAAATATCTAAGACATCCGAGTATCGACGGTACTGGTCAAAGGTTACAGTTTAGTCCTGCTAATGCTTGCCAGAAATAATTGTGTTGACACGAGCCGTGTATACATAACTCCATTTAGCTTTAGTCTTTTATTTATTGTACTAATCTTTAGCCTTAATTTTAGCGGTCTATTTATACAGTTCTCGGTGTGTTTTTTACTATGCCAAATTCTAGTGATCCTGCTGAAGCTAGTATTGACTACGATCAAGTGATCATAAACATACTGTACATGCTCACAGGTGGTACGGTAGTGTGTGCCAACCTTTGTGTGATCGGCACAGTTCTGTTGCATCGATTTCTGCGAGCGAGAAAGGAACTGGTAATGAATCAGCGCGCAGTGCTTCGGCGATTTTCTGTACGGATTTGGCTTTCTGATCGGTGGAGCTAGAAGATTCTCTGTCTTTTGTGACCCATACTGACACTATCCGAGTCTCGCCATGGCACTGCATGCACGCTGAGGCAGCCACATTCTTCTACCTGGTGGGCCCGCAGGCTAGTGCTCTTATGAACGTGTTCATCAGCATTGACAGGCTAATGGCTGTGACATTCATTTACTACTACGCCAGTCTAAGACTAAGCTACATGTTGATTGTTATCGGCTGTGTCTACGTGTAATGCTCTGAGCAGCTATTTAGCCGGCTTTGTACTGTCATACTTGATACCTCGAGAAGAGTCTGTATTTCCACAGTATCTCAGCACGTGGGCTTCAACCAAAGGGTATGCCGTCTACTACACTGCAGGTTGATATCTACTGCTGAGGTGACGGGGGTTATACTGTATGTGGTTGTAATGTTGGTACTGAAGTACCGTACGGCCATGTCGTCATCCGTCAATAAAGCACGCTCAGCACGTCCGTCAAGCCAAGCTGACCAAAACCATCTCACTGGTAGCCTTGTCCACACTGATCTTTTATGTTCTACCCTGGCTGACACACGCAGCTCTGAATGCTTTCGGTGTGAAGTTGGGCCGCGCCAGTCTAATATCACTGTTGATGTGAGGTCATTATTGAGTCCAATAATGTTTCCAACGTTTTCATTTATCTGTGGAAACTGACCGAAGTTCGAACTGCTCTCGCCAACCTGTTCCTGCTGAAGTGGTGTAAAATTAACATTGAAATTGTACCATTCAGCCAGATTGCTGCCCGGACAAATGAGCACCACATTGCGGCGCCGGTAAACATGCATACTCTCAGACGGGGAACCGTCAATGTAAAGCAATTTTGGAGGAATCCCCCGAGCCTGTTGCCCTGGGCGGACATGATGATTTGCCGGCACTGTTTAAACATGTACAGAACATACATCACTATTAATAAAGTATGTGAAAGAGTAGAAACTTAAACTCTGAACCTCCTTTAAAAGGGTAAACATTTCTGGTTTCCTGAATTTTCCCGTGCGGAAAATCAGAGAAATATCATATTTCTCTACCGGGAACGATGTATGGAATTTGATGTTTATTGAATTTTTGATTGAACAGTAAAGCCGTTAGAAAACAGCACGGTCGGGTCTTTTTTGTCATCATCTTTAATTTATGGAAGCACACAATTACACAACCGTTAGTTGGAATAAAAAGCACTCTGGTACTTGACACTTAGAAACCGCCTTCTTTAACCACTTGAAACGTCATGAGCTTGTTCATTCAATTACAGAAACTACAACCTAAACAGTTAAGAGTAAGTAGATGAATTGTGAAAAACTCACAAAGTTTACAAAGGTGTACTTTCTCCATCAGATGAGGGCTTTTGGAAGCATAAAGCATAAACTAGAATCTTTTTTTTTCTTTTTGAGCAGAAGTACTCTACTTTTTGTCTAGAACGGCGAGTTCTATTGCGTTTGAAAGTGATATTTTTATGAAAAAGAGATTAAAATGAATTGATGGAACACAAAACACACATTTCAACACATCATTTACATTACTACTAATAAATCGCATTCGTGGGCGCTGCATTTAGTAAATGGAAACGAAAACCGGAATAACGAAATCATAACTGTATAGCACTATGCACGCCTACCCTACCAGGGAGAGACCCGAAATAAAGCATGCATAATGTCATTGTCATTCGTAAAGGTGTAGCCTTCCACGGTTAAAGAATTTTTGTATAGCTGAGATCTTTACATCTAAGCTGCGCCTTAAAAACATCGTCACGAAAATATGGTGAGAGCAAACTTGGCAGTATTAGAATTTCAATTAGAATGATCACCGAGTAATATCGATAGGTTGCTGCAGAAATAGTCTGCTTGTTATCCCTCTAACTCACAGTGACCAGCTTAATTTCATCAAGCGAATATGGATTGCTCGGACCAGTTGTGCCCATACTAAGCCGCCCACAACCTGCTCTCTTCGAACCTAGTCCCACATTAAGCATTTTCTAAACTAGTCCTCTTTTGATTTCGCAATCTCACATCACCCATATTACTTTTTTCATGCTCCGAACCAGAATTCTTAT